>BNST01000686.1:0-120831 GCA_019650275.1 Xylocarpus granatum
TGATTGTATAGTACACGGTTTTCCTCTAAAACCTTTTTGTAAGAAGAGGAGGCCACTTCAAGATTCTTAATATAACATTCTGCAATAAGTGAAAATGTAACCTCAATGGAAATCCTGGCATTGGGAGATTTTCAAAAGAACATATAATATGGAGAAATGGAGTGGAAGCATTATTCTTTCTTCAGATCCTCACCAAGATTATGAATTTCTTCCTTCCAAATTGATTGAATTTGTTGGAGTTCTCCTTTTGTCTCCTGATATTGTGATTTTAACTCCTGAAAGCAATAAGAAAAGATTTATTTTAAAATCTAACTCAGTTTCTAAACAAAGCAACAAAAAAAGATATTTGATGGTTCCAATCAAATAATGTTTGAACCTGCAGTTGTTTCTGGTGAAGATCCATTAGTTCTGCATAATCATTAGAAGGTGAAGTAATGGTATGCTGAATGACTTCACATTTTCCACCACAGATACAGAATTTGGAGAAATCACCAGATACCAAACTGGCTTTTCGACCAAGGTATTGAGAAGTGGCTTCCATAAATTCAGCTTTTGATAGAGAACCGACTTCACCTTTCAATACTTTCTTCAAAAATAGTCCAAGCTGTAGACAATGAAAAATAAGGAAATGAAGTACTTCAGTAAAGTGAGTATAAGTCTAAATAATAGGTAAATTTTTGGTACCTGAGTGCCTTGAGAGACTAGTAGCGCTGAAAAATCCTTAACTACCTTACTGAGCAAAGTGTCAATTACCTGCACAGTTTCATATGAAAGAGAGGAAACTCAATAAAGAAAGAAAAAGAAACATGAAATAGAACAGAAGACTGCAAATCCAGGTATTTAGTTTTTTTGACTTCCAAGGCCATACCAAACTTCCATAATCTTTCGAATTCAAAGGACATCAGGGAATCATCTTGACTTAATAGAAGACACAACGATGCAAATATGATATCAACAAGAGGACATGTATGCGCACAACAATTTGGAATGGATCTTACCTACCATTGCATTCAAAGGAAACTCTTCGATCCCATTGCCCTCTCTGAGGTAAGCCTGCAGAAGTCGAAGCCCAAAACGATCAAAAAGGAATGCAAGAGCATTTGAAGTTTTGGATTCTTCAAGTGAGACCTCATTGGAAAGATGGAGGAATTCCAATAGTTGTTCATATTGTGATGATTCAGATTCATCAAAAGACTCATCAGCACTTTCACCACCAACTAAGGATGGAGACCTGTTTGGAAAGGATGTGATCTTCACAGTCCCTCCATACCTCCAAACGCCAATTCCACCTGCTTGCTTCCACTCATAAAATCCTTTCAGGCAGAGAATGCAGTCTACCACTTTACTCGAGGAGCCTCCCTGTATCACCAAATCCCTCAACTTAATTTCATTAAAATATTTTAAACACATAAAACTGCTAATGACCAAAGCACTCACAAAGAAAACTAATAGATCACCAAGCAACAAAAATTTCTGCATTTCAGAGTATTAGTGGGATAACATTTAATTTGACTGACATGCCTAGAAGTTTCTCACACATGCTATGCTTCTGAGATACAATTGTAAGATGGATTCAAAATTTTTACACAAACATTTTGACTAACAAGACAAGGTGTGTTTCTGTATTGTCATTACCATTTTCAGCAATGCCTATTGGCATTTACTATAATCATCTAGCCGTAACAGAAATCTTTTGTAAAGCAGCAGTTATTAGAAATGAAAGAAACAATTCTATTTGTGTGGACGGAGCTGCTAATTTCTTTGGATTAATGATTCAAATGCATCACCATGCATGTTGAGCAGCAAATCAATTATTTTAAGAAAGACAATAAACCTTTTCCAAGTCAGATGCTTCAAAAGTCAAGAGCTGCATATCTTTAACAGCCACCAGAAAATTCCTTATGTTTTCAAAATACTGGATGGCAGACTGTGCTGCTCCCTCTGTGGACTGAACAGCTATAATTGGATTTTCCACCACCTATTTTCATTTCAAGAACAGAATATATTATAAGAAATGGCCAAGTACTTACAATATATTATAAGAAATGACTAAGTACTTACAAGAACTACGAACATATGTGATTAAGTATGTATCTCTTGTCATGGGAAATAAACACATAAATAAACTTATATAATGAGCAATGTTGTGGGCACCTTAAGAACGGCTCCGGGATTGACTTTGTTAAGCACATTGCACAAAATGAGGCCATTGCGAAGGGCAAGGCGAAACTCTTCTTCGGAGGGTTCTTTAGGCAGTGTTCCTGAAGCACCTTGGTCCATCCGCCTTAGCCATTCTGCTGCCTGGTACCTCCTTGCAGCTGAAAACATTTAGATTAATGTAGCTATACATATAAAAGATTTTCTCCATTTACTGACAACTTCTCTCCTTTTTTTTTCACTTCAACAATTGGACAGAACTTTTTCATTCTTTGTCTCCTTAATGAAAGAATAATCCTCAGCATTTGACAATTAAAATCCACCAGAAGCCATAGATAAATACAGGATTATGTTATGTGTACTACATGTACATGTCTAGCGAGACCCTTAAAGTCAAAAACCTTAGAAAATATAGGAATGTGACTAAATCTGATGGCATGCAATGCATCAACCTTTCCATAATTTCATACATCTTGTAACATGATCTTACGGTCTACAAGTTTCAATCCTCAGTACTTTGCATATAGTGGAAGTATCTACAGTATTTCAAACCGAGAGATGTGCACTAATGTTGCACAGCGTGTAGTCTATAAATTACAACTGCTTGCATTTATGGGATCCTGGGCATCAAAATTGGGGCCATCTTTACTCTTTCTTTGCCACCGTATTGACCCACTCTTTACTGTCAAAATTTTTAACTTTCAGGTTTGATAGGTGAAACGACCAAATAAATATATAGATTTGGATTCTGGTGATTTTATCTAGCACATTTCAGATTGACTGTATCTGAACATCAAGATTTAATCACAAAGTCTGAATTCATGCTTGGTTGGCATCCGAGATTGGAAGTACAAAAATTATTAGTATTAGCTCCACAGATTGACATGATTAGAAATCATCATCTGATAAGAACTTTTCAATATTTCTCAAAGTACTTCACTGTGAGGGAGGTGACCTAAGCCTTTTTTGTCTGCCATACAAATTAGTTGAGAATTGGACCCCTATCCATCATTAGTTGCAATGTTACATTCTCTACACACCCATAAGAAAGTAGAGTAATTGTAAAGGTATGTGTAAGCAAAATTGAGATTCATACAATTGAAAGTAAATAAATAATCGAACAATGAGGCTAAATTTAATAAATTTCTACAATCTGGACCCATGTCAGCACTATTGGTGATGGTGTACCAAACCCTTTTCTGTTGTCAAACTGGGATCACCCGCATATTGTGGAAGGAATATCATGATGCCAATAATTTCAAAAAAAAAGATCTTTCTTTTCCTAAGTGAGAATATTCTATGACAAACCAAACCCACAAAATTTAAACTGATATACAATAAAAATAGAGGAGATACTAATGAAATATGCACCAAGTAAACTGATATAGACTGTTTTTTCTGGGTTTGACATTTTCCCTAGAAAATTTTATTTTCTCTTAATTCTTTCGGTAAAATAAGAAGGAATTGTAGTCATATTGTAATGGTACCTGCTTCTTCAGCTTTTCTTTGAGCTAATTCATAGTCATTGAAGGTCTCATCAGTGTATGAAGCTTCATTGTTCGAGAACAAATACTTCAATCCTCTCAAGTTCTTACAAGGAGAGGTGTAATTTGTTTCTTGCGGCATCTTAATTTGTGTTCTATCAATCCCTCTCTCAACTGTATATTATTCTTCAGCCCAAAACTTTAATCTTCTTAGTAGATACACTGCAATAACAAGCATAAAACTACACAAGGTCAGTCAAATCTACTAAATCCACTGCACAGAAATGGGAACTTTTTTCCGAAAGAGAAACAGAAAGAAGGAAAGAGATACTGTAATATATGAAAAATTAAGCAAGAAGATACATGTGAAATTAATAAAAGAATCGTGAATGAGCAATCAACCCTGAAATATAAAGGCATCAAACACCTCAAACCAGCTTGAACCGCTCAAAGGAAAACTTGCCCTGATATCATTCATAGCTATGAGCTTAACTGGGGAAGAGAATCAAGCCAGACTCAAAAAATATCCAAACAAAAAAATCCTTGACTCAAATTTATGTAGCCAAGAGTGAGTGCAGAGAATAATGTTACCTTTGAAGGGTCTTAAAATTCTGTCTGAATCCTGGAAATTTGGAGCAAAACAAAAGCTGAAGTTGAGTTTAGTGTGTATGGATGTAATATAAATTACAAGTACCTAGAGGATGAAAACTGTTGCAGAAATATTATTGATGAAAGGTGAAACAATAAGATTCCCGTGCAGAGTGAAGGCTCTGAGCATTAATCAAAATAACACGAGCCTCCTCATTGAATGCTTCTACTATTCAAACAAACCGATGAAAAGAAGGAGAAAGAGAAAAGAGAAAGAATCCTCCAACAACAGAAATAAAAAAAATTCCAATGAAATTGAAACGAACGTTACTGGCTTTCTTTGCCTTCTTGTATTCTATATTACTACAAAAGCATGCTTATTGATTATGCTTTAAAGGGGTCATAACTGCTCTTTTTCTTCTTCTTTTCTTTATATTGGCACATTTCATGCCTGTAAATAAATAGAAACAGTTCCAAATGGCATGCAATTGAGGCATAGTAGGAAATGGCAAGTGTTGAATACGATGGGACCCCTAAACCGTTGGCATGCACGGCAAGATGTAGACAAAATTATTCAATAATTTGTGAGCTTATAAATCTTTTGGACTGTGCAATGCTATTTCTATTCCTTCTTATTATGGCATATACTGGTTTTCCCAAGTTGCTGTTATAATACTCTCATTCTCATGCATGCACTGTTCTTGCTGTCTCTCTTTCTCCGTGTATACATACATATCTCTTCATTGATTACATAAATGATGTTGAAGGATAATTACATTTCATTAGAAGTACGATTTCAAATATTGATATGTTCATGAATCATGTGCTGTATGGGTAGTAAACAAGATTGAGAGACTAAATTAGAACACTTATCTCCTATCCAATCACAATGAAACAAGATCCTTCCCCATATATTCTGTCTTCCTTGTGTTTGGCAAACACAGTAACAATGGTAGGTGAGAAATAGTTGCGGTAGATTCTCCTTCTCCCTCCTATAAAAATTAAAGCAAACCACAGTTTCCGTATTCCCATTTCTCTGTCTTTTGGTGGTCTGAATGGTGATAATAGCATCTCACTTTGAGACCCAATGAAGGCAAAAACAAAGTAAATAAAAAAAAATAAAAATTTTCTGAACATATACACGTTGGGATATTTGAAATGAAAAAGAGGCAAAGTTGGTTGGCTGTGGAACGTTGGACCCCTAAATTTGAATGATTGCAGAAGGTGCCTTTTTACAAATTGTGCCCTATCTGAGAAGAAGGTTCTCTCAATCTGCTGCCTGAAATCACTTTTCCTGCTCCCCTTTTTCTTTTGGATTTATTAGTTGGTAAAAAAGTTAGAGAGAGTGAAGGCTTGTTTTTTAAGTTTTGTTTTGTTGTCTGGAGTCAAAATTGTTACAGCTAAAAGAGATGATTGTCACATAGTCAAATAAATAGTAGTATTAATCTTTTTCTTTGTTATTTCTCCTAAGAACAGTATAATGGTCAATGGGGTAGTTGATAATGTTCCATAATTAATTCAATGGATTATAATTAGTCAGAATTATGGTTATAAAGATTGTATTTTTCATTGTTATTGTCGTTAAAAGCATTAGTTATCAGCGTCTCCACCATTAGAACAAATGGGTGCAAATGCAATCACCCAATTAACAGAAACCCAGTTCAGTATCTTCTAATCTTTGTGCCATAGCCAATATCACGCGTAATGCAATGTAACATGAGATCAAAGCCATGATTCCTGTGCTTTGTTTTTGGTTTTGTTTTGTGCATAACATGCGAGCACATTGATTGTTTGGTCCCCTCCACTCCATATTTTGTAATGCAATGTAAGGTAAATCATTCAGGCATGCTACTGCTACCTGCTAGCTGCCTCTTTAACATGTTGGTGGCTCTGAGTAGGTGAAGTCTTGGTGGGTTACAACAAACAAATCTACCTTAGAATCTAACAAGTGTCCAAGGTTGAATAGTCACAGAGTAGGTTGAGATATTAAGTTTCAGACGAGTACAAGGTTCCAAGGCCCAGCATATTTTTATTTATGCTACTGTTTCAAGTTGGCTCAACTGCCTATTACATTCGTCGAGAAAATCCCCGAAGTGGGTTAGTTTTAGGCATTCGCAATCTACCCAATGCAACACTGGGTTTCAAAAAACATTGAGCCTTGGTATTCAAACAAAAGAGTTGGGCCTTCCTGAGCCTAATTGGGTAGTCATGAAGTGGGCACTGACAATTTCATCTACCAATGGTTGAAGCACGAAGTAAATTGTTGACAAGTGCTTCTAACACTTTGATTGATTTAAGAAATTGATGTATGGAGATGCGGCAGCCAATGATCTCCCCTTGTTGGGGATAAGAATAAGCAGAATAAGCACTCCATATCCACAATGTGACAAGACTAAGACAGAATTAGACACCCCAACAATCCCACCATCCAATACCCATCATGCCAATACAAATTTTGAAATATCACCTCACCACTCACTCAATTTCATTTCATTTCACGAGGGTCCTACCACAACATCTTTGTACTTGTTCGTGGTTTCATCTACACTATTTTTTTAAAATTTGTAACCTAAAATTTGACATATATATATAATACAAATACCATCGTTACAAAAAAGGGGAATAATACGGCATGGGCATACCCATTACCACTACTTTGAGACAAAATCAATGTGACCACAACCATCCCCATCATCCATCCCTCATTTTGTTTTCCATTGACATTTAAAGCACTTCTTCACCCGGAAGTGCTTCTTGAGTAAGTCTGTAATCAATGCATCTTATACACGAACTAAACACAATTTAATATTTATTAGGATTTAAAGAGAAAAATAAATAAATAAAAATTGAATAATTCGGGGAGGCGGACCCCACCTCCACTGTTTACCAGCCGTTCAAATATTGAATTTTAATCTTCCCCGATTTAGGCGACTGCTCATCGGTCAATGTGATTGTCGTGATCGGATGACAATCAATCACGACATTATATTAATGGAAAGTAAATATTTTTAATTTTTAAAAACATTGAGAGATCCAAGAACCTATGAACCCACCGAAAGAAAGAAAGAATAATTATTTATAGCCCCCTCGTTATTTATCTTATTGTAATAATAATTAAGTTTTAATCATTCAAACCCACCCCTCCTATTGTATGTTAAATTTAGTTGTATTGAGATTTTTGGGAAAAATAACCCCTGTATCTCTTGTATTAATTTTAAGATAAATATGATTGGGACTTATTTGATTATTTTTGAAAAACGTGGGTTTATGTGGTGATTTTTAAAATATTTAGGACTTAACTACATATCGGTGATTTAAGTGAAATTTAATTAACGACAAACCCTAATTATTAAGCTAATAATCAAAATCAGAGTTGTCTAATAGCAGTGGGTCCCGCATCTGATTTGTTCCTGACGTGGATTCTGTTCAGTCTAATCTAAAAAATAGTACGGTCATAGCCTTGCCTCGCCGGCCTTGTGCTACCGCAAGCAACACGGAAACACAAGGCGCAGAGAGAGAGAGAGGTGTGAAAATTTATTTAAAGGAAAAAAAGAAAAGAAAATTCCAAGATCTTCATTCTTGGGAAGACTGACTAATAACCAATAACCAGTAGCCACCGCGGGGAAATCGGGGACTCCATTGTAAATAACTGAAAAAATTAAGCCCATTTTCCTGACCTCAATTCTCTCCCTCCACTATATATAGTGGCTGAGTTCAATCATCTTTCTCTCTCCTGCGGAAATTTCTTATCTTCAATTATTACGTAGAGGGGAAAAAAAGCCCCTCAAAATCCGTGTTTGTAAAACCCTCTGTCTTTGAAAGTTTTCTGATAATTTTGGAGCTTATAAGGTATTTTAATGATATGCATTTGATGGTAGTGTTTATCTTATCTTTTTTTTTGTTATAAAATATATTTACATCGGCGATCTGCGGCATGATTAATGAACAGTGAATGCGTTAGCTGAATCTGAAATATGGTTTGTTCGATCTGAAGTTATTTTTTTAATCCAAGTTGTGATTTTGTGGAATTCGTTACGTGATCTGTGTAATTTTATTGCTGATTAAGTGAGTTTTGATTGACGGTGGTCTGCGTATCTGATTTTGAGCATATTTTCAATCAGTCTGTGCGAATATTTCCTGTTGTTTAGGTACATGTGTCTGTGTAGGCTTGGATGTAATGCAATGTGTCTTTAAGTAGTTAATCTTTTTGAGTTGATCAGTTGAAGTGCTTGGATTTATGAGGTGATTGGGCTGTTGAGTTGTGTTCAATGTTTGTTTTGGGGCATGGGTTTGTTCAAGGAGATCCAAAGGTAAAAGACATGGTTTTAGTTTTTTGGTACACGCAACTGGAAGAAAGTACTATGTACGGCATTTGCTTTATAATATTGCGTACGCTTTTGGACTACGTAATTGAAGCATTGTATTTGAGTTGCCATTATTGCTGACATTCTTGTTTGTATTTGCTTGATTGAAAATGCTTCACCTTTATCTGTAGACTCTTAGACATTGGCTTGCATTTACAGATTTCGTTGCAAGGAATAAAACGTTTATAACTTGATCTGGTTGCTCTTTCGTTTTGGCCTGACCTTCCCTTTTACTTGCATTCGGAATTAGCAGGTGCATTCTATGGATTCTACATCAGTTGTAGATATGATAGAGGCCTCCTCGGGAGTTCATTTTTCTGGATTTCACATGAATGGTTTGGAGACTAGAAATACAGAAATGGGGCAACCGACAACTTCTGCAGCAGACAACGCGCACAAACAACCTTTCGTCATTGGTAAGTGTGGGCATGTGAAGTTTAATTGAAGAATTATCTGCTTGCAGTATTTGGATAAGGTTATTTTTTGGCCTGTTGAGGCATACCGTGGAAATTTTGAATTTGAAGTGCTTAATTACTCTGGTAACATTACTTGTAGTAAAATGTATATAAAAAGTACGCATATTTGCAGGATAAATGCTAGGCTTGTTTTTGCCTGCACTGATGCCGGATGTACAAACAGAAAGGAATACAGTTTAGTCATGGAGTTACACCTGCAATGAGAAAATTAGAAAAGAGAAAAAATTAAAAAGTTCTTGTCACTCTTGTTTCAGTCTGAATGAACCATGATCACCTTCAAGGAATCCTGTAGCTTGTAAGGGACGTGCTAAAGTAACAAAGAATTTGTGCATTGTTTTTGACTGATTATGTGTTGAAAATTTGTGTAGCTGCTTCTCTTTTATTCTATTTTTGGCTTTAATGTTTCCCTTTTTCTGCAGGAGTTGCTGGGGGAGCAGCATCTGGGAAGACCACTGTTTGCGATATGATTATTCAGCAGCTTCATGATCAGCGTGTTGTACTTGTTAACCAGGTAGCTCTGGTTTTTGAAACCAAATAGAGTATAGTCTAATGCAGATAACTATTCTTGATATTAAAATCACAGCTTTCCCCATTCTGGCATTTTCTTTTAAGTTTTATGTATTACCTAACTTTTTAAAGGGAAATTATTGTCAACAACTTACTGTCTAAGATTCTTGCAGACTACAGAGATTTCATTTTTTCTCTCCCATCTGCTATTCAATAAATCAGATATTGGTAACAACTTTGTTAGTGTTGAACCTAATGAAAAGGAAACCATTCTCAGTGGTGAACATCAACAAATCAGATTATGCTGAATATGGGCAATTCTCCATTTAATTGGGTTGATCCTTAGATTTATATTCCTTTTGGTTCTTCTTTTGGTTCACATATATTAAAGTCGTACTGTTAGAACTGTTTTACAATATGTTTTGTTGTTTGGCTGGCTATATCTGGCTTCTCCTGGTTCTTGCACAACTTTTTACAGGTGTAATAAATCTCAGCCTTTGATAAACATAATGTAAGAATGGAACTCTTTTGAAGTCTCTCTCTTTTTTTTTCATGTTTATCTGGCATTGCAGTGCTTTAGTAGATATTCATAAAATGATCTTGTGTTATTTTCCTTCAGAATTAAATATTTTAATAGGAAGAATGTGGCAGGATTCCTTTTATCACAATCTTACAGAAGAGGAACTTGCTCGAGTTCATGAATACAACTTTGACCATCCTGGTGAGGGCATCTCTGTAACATAAATTTGAAGTATTAATTACTATGCTGGGAATTAGATCAATGGACGACCTGAGAGCTGAGGCATTTTGCAATTTTTTGATTGTGTGGTGGTCTTATTACTTGGTTGTATCATCTCCTGAACCGTGACATGTTATGGATCATGCATTGCAAATGCAGATAAGCAATTCATTGGCAAAAGTAAAGGCAAATATAAATTGATCGAAGTTTAACCATAGAAAATATTACTGAATTATGATGTTCTGAAGTTGATGCTGACATATTTTAACACAAAATTGCACTTATGTCAGATGCGTTTGACACTGAGAAGCTTTTATCTTCAATGGAGAAATTGAGGCATGGACAAGCAGTAGATATTCCAAACTACGACTTCAAGAGTTACAAAAATAATGTTTTCCCTGCAAGAAGGGTATATATTTCTTGTGGTCCAAAAGATTTGATTTTATATGTAGCTTCTGGAAGTACCTGTTGCAGTCGTCAATAATAAAGGGCTTTTGTGATAATACATTTTTGCTCTGTCTTCTGCTTCTGTATCATATGCACCAATAGTTCTCAATGCTATGAATCTTCTGCAGGTAAATCCTTCGGATGTTATAATTTTGGAAGGCATACTGGTTTTCCATGATCCCCGTGTCCGAGAATCAATGAACATGAAGATTTTTGTTGATACAGGTTGTTTACTTCTCCATTTCAATAACTAGATGCTAATCTTAGGAAATCAATGTTACTAGCAAGAATAATTTTCTGTATCTGCATTTAATTTCAGAATGAAGTTGTATACAGGCCTTAACTTCTAAATCATTTGATTACATTGGGCTATAAAAAGTAATTTATGGGGCATTGACAGTCTGTGGCTCCCTACGGCTTGCTGATTGTTCGGCTGATGAATGGTTGTTTTTTACATGTGTCTCTATTTAACTGTTCTATATTATATGGAAATAACTGGGAGTTGCAATGATAAATTTAACTTCGATCCTGCTTTCAGTCCTGAGTATGTTGTACCTGAAGAAATCCAATTTAGGTTACTGGTATTCATGGTTGAGCATCAAGTAATTTGGGTCGTGCTTTGTTTCCTTATGTTGTTTGTCATGCCAAAATAGTGAAAATGATGGTTGCTAACATTTTCATCATGAAGTCAACATGCATGAGGTAGGAATGTATTCATGCTACTTCATTTTTAAATAAGTTTGGCTGTCACTTCACATTGTAAAATTTTCAGTGCAGATGCTGATGTACGTCTGGCAAGAAGAATAAGGCGTGACACTGTTGAGAAGGGCCGAGATATTGCTACAGTACTTGATCAGGTAAGAGCATTTCACTTCGTCCAATCTCAAATAATGGTCGCATTAACTGTTAATCTTTTTAGTTGTACTGAAATCACTAGAGAAGCTTGGTCTTCAGCTAGTTTAACAATATTGCTGCTCAAGCCAATTTTATTTTATTTTTACTTTGCTTTAAAGATATTGTAAACCCATGTTTGATGTTTGATACAAAACTAATTTGGATGCAGTACTCAAAATTTGTGAAGCCTGCTTTTGATGACTTTATACTCCCAACAAAGAAGTATGCAGATATCATTATTCCCCGTGGGGGAGATAATCACGTAGCCATTGATTTGATTGTGCAACATATTCGCACTAAACTTGGCCAGCATGATCTCTGTAAAATATACCCTAATCTGTATGTCATCCATTCAACCTTTCAGGTATTGTTTCCTAGCCACTAATCTACTTAACTATTAGTGCTATATATTTACCATGGCCCCAAGCTGTTGTTTATAACTGCTACTGTAGCCTATAATTATGCTGGTATTTTTTCATCTTTTTGGTTGGAGGTGTGGGTTTGCTTCATTTATTTTTGTTTTATTTGCACATTGAGAATTTGATGTTTACTGCTTCTCTTGTGCAGATACGGGGTATGCATACCCTTATACGTGACTCTCAAACAACAAAACATGACTTTGTCTTTTATGCTGATCGATTGATTCGTTTGGTAGGCACATGTTACTTTGCTTTGGTGGATTTATGCCGCAGTTTCTTTGGTCATAGTGGATGCAACTAATTCTTTCCTTTCATTTATATATTCATCAACTCTATTTCTCCTTTCTCAGGTTGTTGAACATGGTCTGGGACATCTACCATTTACTGAGAAGCAAGTGATTACTCCAACTGGTTAGCAAATGTTACTCAATATTGGGTTCATCATCTTAATCTCTATTATAGGGTTTCCAAATTCTGGTTTGTGCATTTTATTTGTTTAATGTATTTGATGTCTAGACCTTAATTCATATGATAACTTGTGTTTATCATGTTTTTCTGCAACATGATTCCCTCAACATACTAAGATTTTAGCTCAATTTTTATCCTCATATGATTTTACGTAACTTGTTTTTACCTTGAGGATGTTAAAATTGATAATGCTAAGATCGAAGATGAGTCATAATATTTTATTGTGTTACTTTTTGGTATTTCTTGTCGTTGCCATCACCATGTTCGTTATTGTTTTGCCTATACACTGCTGCTTGGTTGTTTGTTATTCATATTTCCAAGAAACTTTAATTACTAATATGTTGGTTTTGCTAATTGGTCTGAATGCAGGATCTGTATATACTGGTGTAGATTTCTGCAAAAGGTTATGTGGTGTCTCTGTTATTAGGAGGTAGATATCTGGTCTTAAATCTTGAAGTTCAGTATTAATACTTTTCATAACTTGATTTTAAAGTTTAGATATGCATGTCAATGATATAGAGTGAATAAACCTACTTCTGTTGGCCCATAAAGTACTCGCTAGGATACAACTCCTTGCCGCATGGGTGACAAAATGTGCATTATTTTCTTTTTTTTTCCTTTTCTCTCTCTCTCTTTTTATAATATTCACAGGGTGTGATAAAGGATTGTTGGGATCAATACTTTCCATGGTTGAAGAAATGCTAATAACATAATAGCAGATTAATTTTTATGAAATTGTCTAGGAGAAGCATGTCGGATCTGTATATCACACTGATTTGGAAAGATAAAGAACTTATCTTATTATTTAAGTTCAAACACAGATCAGCAATATGCATCAAAACATTTGTCAGTGTGATCACTGAAGTATCTCTAGCTCTGACAGGTAATATATATCACAGAAGTGAATGTTCACATTTATGTTAAAATAACATGTTTCATATGGGATGAGGCCTCATAGCCTGTTAATTTTTTACTTAAAACAACCATTGGCATGATTTTATTGTGGTGTTGCAATGAATATTGGTTTATGGTGGTGATATTGTGGAGGTTGTATCAGTGATTATGGTGCTAATGGTGGTGTTGTGGGCATGCCACATGCCATTTTCAGGTGGTGGGCATTGATGGTAGGGAATGGTGTAGAGTATTGGCTTGGTAGTACTTGTGGTGATGACATTAATAGAACAAAAAGTGTGGGAAATGAGCCTTTACTGAACTATTTCACAAGTAAAATTAGTCGTTAACTTAGTGTTTGTGCTTTGAGCTTTTTCTCCTCTGCCTTTTGTTTTCTTGCTGCTGCTTTTTTGTTTTCCCTTCCATAGTATGATGCCAAATAACTAGCTAATATTCTCTTTAAATTGATGCAAGTGGTGAGAGTATGGAGAATGCTTTGCGAGCTTGCTGCAAAGGCATCAAGATTGGGAAGATTCTTATTCATAGGGAAGGTGACAATGGTCAGCAGGTGAGCAGAGTCCCTCCCATTTCTGCGTGTGCTTGTCCAGTTCTGTGCTAAGGTTATGGATTTTATTTTGATGGTTCAATGTTTTGGCAGTTAATCTATGAAAAGTTGCCACAAGACATCTCACAAAGGCATGTGTTACTGTTGGATCCCATTCTAGGCACAGGTTTGTTTGTTTTTATGGTGTTAACCATAAAATCTTGTCAATTTTATATGCTCTTTATGTTCGTGACTTTGTGCTTTGTGCTTTTGATTTGCCGCACAGAAACATCAGGCTTTGCTGGAGTATTAGTCACTAGTATTTATACAGTCAAGCTCACATATTATTGTACCCTTCTGAAACGCCCCTGATCACCTGAAAAAGTTGTCTTCACTTGTTTCTTGCTTCAGCGATCATTGTTGAACCTCCCTTATTTATGCCATTTAGACGGCCTAAAAATATTAGCTTGCTTTTAGGCATCTGCAACTTCTTACTTTGAAAAGCTAATTGAATTTTAAGTAAATATGTGGCTGAGATTCATCTAATAAGACCTATCATTCCCATCTTTTAGGAAACTCGGCTGTGCAAGCTGTTTCTTTACTTGTAAGAAAAGGTGTACCAGAGTCCAACATCATATTTCTGAATCTCATCTCTGTAAGTCCTTGTTTTAATTATTTTGTCATATGAAGTTTCTTTCCTAGGTTCCTCTTTACAGTGAACTTATATGGAGATTTTCTTATCCACACTATGTCTCTGAATCTCACCAGGCACCTCAGGGCGTGCATGTGGTTTGCAAAAGCTTCCCAAGAATAAAGATTGTGACATCTGAGATTGATATTGGTCTTAATGAAGATTTCCGTGTCATACCAGGCATGGGTGAGTTTGGAGACCGATATTTTGGTACAGATGATGATGACCCCTCAAGTGTCTACCCCTCAAAAAAAGTTCAACAAGAACATATGATTGTTCAACCTGCCAATCATTACTCAGATAATCATCCTGCTCTGTGATTGGAGGATCGGCTTGGTTTAACTTCAGTGCCTGGGGCGTGCAATTTCAGTTTTTCTACAATTTTGATACAAACGAGCCTAGATTTTTTGTTTTTGGATCTCTGCCTTTTCATTTTTTGCGACTTTTGTGTTACACCTGGAGGGACTTTGATTACATTTCTTCAGATAATCATCTAGAAAGGGTTCGAATACCAAGTTATTAGCTAGTGGACGCTTACACTTTCTAGCCATATATCAATGCTAGACAACCTCCATATAGGAAATAATGCATTTTCATTTGCATGGTTGAGAGGTGAACAGACGTGGGGACAATCTGAAACTGCTTGCAGCCTCCCCTTCATTCTATGTACTTGCGAATCTCAACATTATTAAATATATGCTGCACTTTTTGTTACTCCGGATTTGAATATTCTCATTGTCATTTGTTTTCCGAAATTGCAATAATTTGTTCGTCCGAACTTGATCAATGTATATAGTGCTGCTCCTATGTGAAGAATTATGGATGTATCCTAACTTGTGGATGAGATCTTGAAATTAGTAGCATCCATAAATTGCTTTTTGGTGTGTTTTGCAAGCAACAGGACGTGAGGAATGACCTATTCCACACGGTGTATTCGGGTTTTTTAGAGTAGGGATAATACTATTTGTATGTATAGATGTGCAATGGATGAATGCCACTTGCAAGGAGTGTGATAACTTGTTACTTTATCCGAGGACGATAACCTTCGTAGGGCTAATCTCTTGACACGTTTTGATGATGACATGGGTTGTATTCTGTTAGTATATTCCATGCTAACCGATCTATACAGAGTGGTGCTTGAGTAGCCTAGTCTCTGCATTTTCGTCCTGTATCCGGCATATTATCCAAAGCATAAACCATGTCTACGTTTGTGGGAAAGTACGCAGGTATGCTCTTTCTTATGACAAAAACTTTAACCGTGCATGCATGTTTTTGTCTCTTTTTCTTTGTCCTACGTAAATTTTTCATTCAGGTTGGTCATTCTTTAATCTGAACTCCAAGCTGTAAACTCGAACATTCTGAACTTAGAAAGACCATAGCGTAACTGGGATTAGAAACTTTTCGCTACCTGAACAAAATGTTGAAATTCTAAGTCTTTGTTTTCTTCAGATGAACTTATCCAGAATGCCAAGTATATTGCCACCCCAGGCAAAGGCATTTTGGCTGCGGATGAGAGCACAGGCACCATTGGCAAGCGTCTGGCAAGCATTAACGTGGAAAACATTGAGTCCAATCTTCAAGCTCTGCGTGAACTCCTCTTCACCTCTCCCAATGCCCTCTCTTTTCTATCGGGCGTCATTCTGTTCGAGGAAACTCTCTATCAGACAACCTCTGAGGGGAAACCTTTTGTTGAAGTCCTCCAGGAAAACAACGTGATTCCAGGCATTAAAGTTGACAAGGGAACCGTTGAGTTAGCGGGAACAAATGGCGAAACGACAACCCAAGGCCTTGACTCTCTGGGAGCTCGGTGCCAGCAGTACTACAAGGCCGGCGCTCGGTTTGCTAAGTGGCGTGCTGTCCTGAAGATTGGTCCGACTGAGCCATCAGTATTGTCAATCCAGCAAAATGCACAGGGTTTGGCTCGTTATGCCGTCATTTGTCAGGAAAATGGCTTGGTGCCAATTGTTGAGCCTGAGGTGCTAACTGATGGGAGCCATGATATCAAGAAATGTTCTGCTGTTACTGAAACTGTGCTTGCTGCCGTTTACAAAGCTCTCAATGATCAACATGTTCTTCTTGAAGGCACACTCCTGAAGCCTAACATGGTTACTCCAGGCTCTGAAAGTCCAAAGGTAAACTATACTTTTCTAAGTTTTAATCTTTCTTCTCTCTCTTTCTCTCTCTTTATATATATAAAATATCCAAGAGGCCAACATATATTTTGTTCTTCAACAGGTGGCAGCAGAAGTGATTGCAGAATACACAGTAACTGCACTTCGCCGAACAGTCCCACCTGCAGTGCCGGGGATCGTGTTTTTGTCCGGTGGGCAGAGTGAAGAAGAGGCTACGTTGCATCTCAACGCAATGAACAAGCTAGATGTTTTGAAGCCCTGGACACTGTCCTTCTCATTCGGGCGAGCTTTGCAGCAAAGCCCACTCAAAACGTGGGCTGGAAAGAAGGAAAATGTTGCCAAAGCTCAAGAGGCATTCTGGACGAGGTGCAAGGCCAATTCCGAGGCCACCCTCGGAAAGTATGCCGGCAGCGGTGCCGGTGGATTGGCTTCTGAGAGTTTGTACGTCAAGGGTTACAAGTACTAGATGGATGGAGGGATCTGATATGAAAATGTGTAATCTGTAACTTGTATTTCCTTTTTATCCTGTTAACTATGCTTACTTTTGCCACATAATCCACAAATTGTTGTCCATAGTATCCTGTTAATTATATTTATATTTTCTTATTAATCAAGTGCTTGAGTTCATATGCCATAGGTCTAGAGATCAATAGATTGTTCATTTCCTCCGACAAGATTCCAATGCTCGCACACTTCCAAAACTTCAATACACAGAACTTCCAGTGACCGGAAAGGTTTTGAGCCCTGTCATACCACCTATGATGGGAGGGCCTTCAAGCGAGCTCAATAGCCCTTCGCACAGGCAAAGATGTGCATTTCTCACATCTTTCCAATTTTAAGAGCTCAAGGTTATAGAATGATGGATCTACTACCCACATACAAGAACCCAGCTTTGCATATTCACAAATGTGTTCACCAACATTTGTAAATTGAACTATCGGCAACATCCCAGCTCTCTGCTGTCAATTCACCACTGTCGTATTGCATTTTTCATACTCTAGCCGTCATGGGGTTTTCGTATCATACAAAACAGATGACATGTCGTCTGATTAAAATTAGTGGGGTGGGCCGGATAAACCTAGTAGCTGAGCTGGAATGTTTGGTTATTGGCGGGCCACACATATCGGAACTTGACAACTTCGGCTAAAACGGAACTGCATCTCGGGCGTGACGGTTGTCGTTGGTTTGTTCGACTCCGAATAAGATAGTGAAGGCATCTTTCTCGAATCCTCGAAACTCGGCGGAGCAGAGCCATGGCTTCTTCAATTGCCTCTTCTCTTCGCTTATTCACAACCAAATCGATTGCCATGCCAAAACCTCCCAAAAACCTATCTTTCTTTTACAACCCCGTTAACTTCACCAGAAAGCCACTCTTACCATCGCTCGTTTCTGTCTCATCATCGTCAACCTCGGCATCGCCGCTTCAACAAGTCGAGGAACTCCCGCCAAGGCTACAAGAGATCGTCAAGCTTTTCCAATCAGTACATGAGCCAAAATCCAAATACGAGCAGCTCTTGTTCTACGGTAAAAACATTAAACCACTGGATACCCAGTTCAAAACGAGGGAAAACAAAGTAGAAGGCTGTGTGTCTCAGGTCTGGATCAGGGCTTACCTTGATGAACAGGGGAATGTTGTTTTCGAGGCTGATTCTGATTCTGTTTTGACTAAAGGGTTGGCTGCTTTGCTTGTTGAAGGGTTGTCTAATAGGCCTGTTGATGAAATTATCAAGGTTTCGCCTGATTTTGTGGTGCTTCTTGGTTTGCAACAGAGTTTAACGCCTTCTAGGAATAATGGGTTCTTGAATAT
This sequence comes from Xylocarpus granatum, assembly GCA_019650275.1. NCBI lineage: Eukaryota > Viridiplantae > Streptophyta > Magnoliopsida > Sapindales > Meliaceae > Xylocarpus > Xylocarpus granatum. Next base: position 18,609 of record BNST01000686.1, read on the forward strand.
GTTGAACTTGATGCAAAAGAAGGAGCTTGAACTGGTTTTGGAGGCTGACAACGCTGGTGGGTCTGTAGAAGTATCAAAGTCGGAGTCAAAAATCGATGATAGTGGCAATAATTCGATCTTGGAGATCAAAGGTGATGATGGTGGCGAGAATTCGAGTACTGGAAATTTGGAGTCAAACATAGAATCGAGTTCTCAAGTGGGTAGTGGTGAAAATGGGTCGAATGTGGTTAGCTTGGGGAGTAAAGGGATGAGAATTAGGGAGAAATTGGAGGAGCAGCTTAGGCCTGTTGATCTGGAAGTGGAAGATATTTCATATCAGCATGCTGGACATGCTGGTGTTAGAGGAAGTGATGGAGAGACCCATTTTAATGTGAAGGTTGTGTCAAAGGAGTTTGAAGGAAAGAGTTTGGTGAAGAGGCATAGGTTAATTTATGATTTATTGCAAGAAGAGCTGCAGTCTGGACTGCATGCGATGTCGATTGTGGCAAAGACTCCATCCGAAATTGAGGGGAAATGAAGTGGTTTTCAAACTATTGCAAATCGGTTCATTTCTCTTCTTTTAATTGATTTAATAATTTGAGAAGTTAATAATTTTGCTGTTTTAATTTATGCGAGGCAATATACTTGTATGGTTATTTTTAAAGGTTGTTAACTTGTAAAAGTTGTGTCTTTGATCAATAGACTATGCGACTTACAAATTGATGGGTCTATGGAATGAATTAAACCACCTATGTGGTTATTTTTGTGTAAAAATTTTCACCTCCCCTGCTTCTGGGACTTGTCCCAATTTTTCAATTCACTTGTGGTGTTTATTTGGGAGTTTATTAGAGTTGGTCACAAACTGAGCATGAGTTATTCTTATTTTGCTTTGAGTTTCCCATTTACATGGTCCTAAATATCTTTTGAATGCTATTTTTTCTGATTTGGATGCAGACTGTGAAGTTTGGGGCTGATTGTATAATTTGCTTTCAAGAATTACCAATGTGTTCAGTTCTCAACATTAGAAGTAGGGCAATAACTTGTATCAGTAAACTTGAGATAGTTAGAAAGGGAAAGGTTTACAGTTTGGCATCTGTATTCGGAGATGTACTTCAGAACTATTCACTTCTAATACCTTGATACAGATATATCAGTGCAAGCAATAAGTTGAACACTTGTTCAAAGTTTTTGAGGATATCCGTACCATGGTCAATATTAAGTCTTCTGAAACAATATTGATATGGTTTGCAAGCGCCATATAACTGGCTGGCTTTTTTGAATTGTCATTCCACCAAGATATAAATACAAAAAAATCTTGTAAACTGCTATTTCAATTTGCCTGTTTCGCCAAAGGGAGGCCAGGCGTAAGGGCTCATATTTCCTACAGAAGTTGTGTGGATTAAAGTGCTGCAATAATATGAAATCTCAAGGCAAGCAGGTGATTTGAGAATGAAGCTTTCTCCAAATTTTGAAGCTTACTTTGAGTGCATGTGTCATGTATGGCAAGATAGAAATTTAAGGTTGCCTCGGGACATTTTGTAGGACTTGGATTATATTTTCCAATCAAGTGCTGCAGGTATCAAGTATATGATCGTTGGCTGGTTGTTGGGGTCAAGGAGTTGGCAAGTCTTTGGCACTGTTGAGGTATCTTTGTGGTCAAGTTTTTGTTTGTTCAAGTACTGAGTTTTCCAAGTGGCAGTCATTGTTGTGTGCTTTTTAGCTTTTACAGCTTATTAGACCCCCGTTTTTTTTAATTTAAATTAACATATTCATTTATCCCAAACACAAAACCTAAGAGCTTCCTTTGCAGATTTTGGATTGAATCCAGGATTTCTGTAGAATTATGAAATAATAAAATATATAAATCAACAGTGAAATTTAGAGTTACATCATAATGGAATGACAACGTGTATAAAAGAGAAAAGGAAGTCACAGCAGAAAATTAGTTTACTATTTTCTTTCAATGTTCTGTAAGCTCCCTTGTTGTGTTCTTCTGCGAGTAGGGTTTAATATTTTGAACTGCTGAAGGATTTTTGATATGCATTGCTGAGGCAATGAAAACGTCAAACCATAGAGAACTGCTGAAGGATTTCTGATATGCATTTCTTAGGCAATGAAAACTTAGAATTAAAGAGAACGATATCTTTAAAGATCAGTCAAAAGGCTGATTTTAACATCAGCCACGGGTGCTGCATTATAGCCTCTCATACCCATTACCCAGCGTAGTCATTGGAAGCTGTCAGCTATTTTAATTTTTGGCATGAAAGTGTGTTATTTGTGCCTGTGTGCTTCTAAATCCATTTTTTTTTCCCGCTCCGTGTTTAAGCTTCTAATGGATCTATTAAAATTTTCTCGGTTGTGTCCATTTGCTGTGTTTATACAACCATGGAGCATTAATAAAATTTGTTTCCTTGCGTATACTGAAATGAAGAATTCACAAAACCACTCTTAGGGCTTAGCTAGTTACAACTGAAAAAAAATCTGTATATCTAGCATGCAGTTCTTTACATCAGAACTGCCACCTACAACTCATTTCAGGCAGAAAAAAGTGAAAACAGCTGGGAAACATGCTCTGCATCTTTACCTCTTCGTTTGGCAACTGTGTGCAACTAAAACACCGGTTGGTGGACTCGTCATCTCTAACTGGCATCTGCTATGCAACCAGTAAGAAAAATGGATCGCACCCAGAGTTGCCTTCACCTTAAAGTTTGCTCTTATATCATACTTAATTCTGTTACTCTGCACCTGCTTTTGCAGTTCCACAGCATGATCCTGCGGCATGAAGACCAGGCTCGATATCATGTGTATTGATTCTAACCTCTGCTCCCTGCGTTGCTGACTGAACGGCTGAACAGCCTGAGTTGCAATGAGCCTGTTAAAAAAGTAAAGCCCTATTTCCAAAAACTCGAATCTCACACCAATTTTCCGGTTTGGGTTGGAAAAATTTGCCAGAAAGGTGAAGTGACCGTTGAAATACTCTGGTGAGTCGAAGTAGATGGTGTTGAGACTTGCATTTGGAGTGTCAAACACAGGGCTTCTAGGTCTAGTGACCAAGAAGATGATCAAAGTTGCAACTCCAAAGAAGATGAGAATTAGACTAAATATCAGACACACAGATGCACAACACCATATAAACATGTTGGTCCGTCCAGGACGAGGGTGCTGGAGTAGTGGTGGCTTTGTAGGTCTTCTGATGTCAGGATTTTCTGAATCTGCATCTAAACTTTGTTGGTTTATGTAAGGCTTAGGTATGACAAGTTGCTTAAGTGAAACTGGGGTGGCGTGCTTCCTTGGCGGCGGCGTCAGTGTTGGCGGTGTTGATGGTGAAAGGGGAGGGGGACGTGGAGGTGGGAGAGAAAGCATTTTCTGTCAAGTGCTATGGAGGGGAAAAGAAAAGAACTTCTGAGGTAAGTAACGAGGAAGAAGACGAAGATGAAGGTGGATTTTTTTTTCTTTAAATAAATCAAAAACCCAGTATTGGATTAAAGAAAGTGTCAAGGAAAAGAAGCTTTTGATGGAGAAGTAGTGGGAGCAAGGTGGTGTTTTTGAGAATGGGAAAAGGAGGTGCAGCCGGATTTGAGGTTGGAAAAGGACAGATGTTACTGCGTTTTGAATGGCTTTATTGCTTTTGAAATTGCTTAAACTACAGGTGTCCTGAGGAGGCTGAGCCATAATAATTGATGTGTAATGTGTTACTGCTGACCAAAGCAAGCATTAAGCAGAAACTAGACCAACTTGCTGTACACTTGCATGAATTAAAGACAAAGATGCTTAGAAATTGAAAGTTAATAATTTTGTCTCGTCAAGGCCATGATTTTTGTACTCAAAACAAATTTTCTTTCTTGATATATGCGTAATTTGTTAGTCTCACTTTTTCATTTGACGTATTAAAATTTTTTATATTGAAAATGAAAAACTAATTAAAACTTGTCTAGTGTTGAATTTTGGCCTTGAGAATTCAAAGAAGATTATGTATACTTCTGCTCTACAACATGGCAAAACTTTGCGAAGCTAAACTTGTTCCTCCATGGCTAGACAAAGTTTCAGCGGGAGCACGAACAATTGGGATTTGCCTTTGATGAGTGGCATCCGAAGAGAACATGTTAGGGTCAAGGATGATTGCTTCAATAATGTCAACGAGACACTTATAAGAGTCGGTAATTATGTGAGCTATCAGCATCCTCAGACAAGTTTCACCAGGAACACAAAACTATTTGCACTAAACTTTGACGAGTGATATCCGAAGACAGGGACCATGATGATTGCTTCAATAATGAAAACAATAAACTTAGACGATTCGTTAATGATATGAACTATCCTGTCTGTGAATCGGTTTTTTCATTTGGAAGATAAGTGGCGGAAGCACCAGGATTCCATGTAGAAAATGCTAGCATCACGATGGCTCCTTCAGTATTGTCAACGACAAACTTAGAAGAGTCAGTACTGACGCGGGCAGTTCCGTTCATGAATCATTAATGTCATTCAGAACATATATGGCGGAAGCACCGGGAAGAACCTGAAATGGTTACAGGTATCTTAGGGAGGAACATCGCCGTCAGAACACTTTTGAGGTCAGAACGACTGCGAAGGCTGGGGTTGTGTTCTTGTCACCTGGTTTAAGGGAAGATGACTGGTGTTAAACTTCTGTGGAAGCTTGAATACCTTTCTGCCTTTAGATCACGTACAAAGCATTAATTTCGATCTTCAGTCTTCTTCCCGCGAAACCCTTCCAAGCCCCGATAACATTGATGGCATTCGGGTAATTTAATCAAACATGAAGATCAATCTCCGTTGTAGTTTTCGCTTTTTATCTTCGGGTCAATCAATTATTTACTTCTTGTCAGCCATTTCCCATACAAACGTACGGACCCACCACAAACTTTTTAGTTTTTCTCCCTCTGTGAACGCGAGCCACAGTGGCCATGGCTACAGCAGAAGTAAAGCAAATGGGGTTTTCAAAAATGGAAGAAAATGAAGAAGAAAAGTGGATAAAACATTACTCATCAGGCCATCAAATACTTTTAGTGGGTGAAGGAGATTTCTCGTTTTCATTGTGTTTAGCCATGGCTTTTGGTTCTGCTTCTAATATCTGCGCTTCTTCTCTCGATTCATATGGTAATACACATGTTCTTTACATGTTTGTTCATATTATTGTCAAAATAACCCAATTTACAAATATTTATGCCCATTTTGATCCTTGGATAATGATTAATCACACTGGAAAATTCTAAAATGACAAGGAAAAAAGTTCTCATTTTGAATCTTTCTGACATAAGAAGGCTGGAAAATAGAGATGAAATTGCAATGAACGCGTCTTTTGCCAATGTGCCCATGAATTCTCGGTGATAGAATTTCTCGGAGGCATTGAATTTGCATATTTTTCACATATCTTTTTATTAATTGATTTTCATGTCAGCTTACATAATCTATATTTGGATGGACTAGGTACTGTGATCAAGAAATACAAGGAAGCTAAATCAAATCTGGACACTCTCAAGAACCTGGGAGCATCCATTCTCCACGGAGTTGATGCAACTAAAATGAAGCTTCATCCTGATTTACGAATGCGGAAGTTTGATCGAATAATCTTCAACTTCCCCCATGCAGGCTTTTATGGGAAGGAAAACAACTCGGATCTTATTGAGTGAGCTTGTTTGATCTAATTCATTTTATAAATTTTCTGTTTCTCCTGACTTATTGATTTGAGACTCGTCTCTTTGTAACCTTTCGCCGATTCTTAATTCCTGGTGTTGTCATTGTAGTCACTTCAGATCAATATAGGGATTACGGATTTATGCTTCTGTAAAAGACCTCTGAGGAAATGATTAAAACTTAATTGACAAAAACAATAGTTTCTAAAGAGCAATTGGTGATAAAGAAATTATAGGTTCATTTAGATTTTTTATACAAGTTGAAGCAAAAACTCCACTTTGATTTCCGGGGATTTTTTTATTTACGTTTTTTCTCTCAATGGTTGATCATGTGTTTTGAGGTAATACAGAATTAATTAAAAGGCATAAGCGAAGCAGAGTCCTGTTATATGTGCTAATATTCTGACATGTTATCATATATATGTTTTTTTGTGTTGTGATAATTGCAGGATGCATAGGAGTCTTGTGAAGAACTTCTTTAGAAACGCCAGTCGCATGTTAAGGGCTAATGGTGAAGTTCATGTAAGCCACAAAATAACACCTCCGTATTCCAAATGGAATATCAGGGAACTAGCTATTGAAAGCTCTTTGTCACTGATCAGGTGTCCTGAATTTAAAATCAAAGACTACCCGGGTTATAACAACAAGAAAGGAGATGGTTTGGAATGTGATAATCCTTTCCCCTTGAGGGAGTGTAGTACCTTCATATTTGGATTCAATCCTGCTGGCGAGAAGAAGTTTGGAGGAATGAGATGCAAGGGATTTACTAGCAAAGGATCTCTGCTTCCTCAAGAGATCCCAATCCAAATGCAGCAGCAGGAAATTTCATCTGATCTTTTATATCCACGTACCAAGTCAACCGCGGGTATGAATAGGATTTCAGCCTCTGTGAGCTTAGCTCCGCCATTGAATATCCAAAGAGAAAGGCTCATGATGTTTGATGATTGCTGCAATAGCATCTGGAAGAATTTTGTAAGAGCTGGTAATGGTGTGGACTACTCCATTAATGAATCTCCTGTGTTTGACAGTTTCAGACATCCTCAAACAAGTTTCAGGAGGTGCACAAACTTTTTGGATTTACCTTTGATGAGTGACATCCGAAGAGAGAATCCCAGGATCTATGCTGATATCTTCAATAATGCAAACGGGACACTTAGAAAATTTGGTAACGATGTGACCTATCCTTTCTGTGAATCAGTTGGTTCAACTGAAAGGTTTATGGCAGATACATCAGGAAGAACCTCAAATGGTTATAAGTACCTTAGGGAGGAACTTCACCGTCAGAGGCAACTGCAAAGGATAGGGTTCAATTCTTGTCACCAGCTCCAGCTCTAAGGGAACAAGAATGGTATTACCTTTAGTGGAAGCTTGAGTACCTTCTGCCTTTAATTATGAATGCTAGTGAAGCTTTGGTATTGTAGTACACGTAGAAAACATTTTTGTTTTTCACTTTTGCTTCCTTTAAGAATTTCAACAATCTGTTGGTGAGTTGTGTTGTGTTACCAACCCCCATATTTCCTAACTACTCAAATCTTCTGGTAGTGTGGAAATTATATTAGCTTTACAATGAGATATGACATCCATTTCCCTTTCCTTTTTGGTTGGAAGCTAATTCTCAAATTTCCTGGAAATTTTTTATGTATGGCTACTGTAACCGTCCACATGTCCAGTTCCTAAACAGAGGCTAAGTGGATTTAATTTCTGATGCTTTTTTTGTAGTTCCTGAGTTCAGTTTTTGGGTGCATTTCAGATTCCAAGGAAAATATCCCTTGTCCTTTGTAAGGGCTTAGAATAATCCAGAACAGGGATATAATAAAATAGGGTATCCCAAGTATTCCTCGCTTTTTTGCATTAGCTGACAAGTTGAATTGTCAGTGTGAGGTAGTCCTAAGTTGACCTTTTGCCTTGATTTATGATGATTCATCTTCTTTATGTAATTTTAGGGCATTGATCACTAATATCCAGATATTCCTCTTTTACTGAATTTCATATGCCCTGATGACTTGTAAGCTGCGTGCATGTGCAACTTGCATTTAAAAAACTGTCTTATCTTCTGCTATTTGTCCGAATGAATAAAACACATGTTTGATTCTAATTTACAACCTCAAAATGCTGTGTTCTTTGACCTTAGGAAGATAGACAAGACTCCTTCATCCTAAGGTGATGAGAGGGCATTAATTTTGCAGTTTTAGATGGCAAATGCTAGTAATTGGGCGATTAGCTAGATGGTTGAGAAGTTGAAGCTAAAGAACACTATATAGCTCATAAATAGTCTGTCATATTGTTGCTGCTGAAATTTGTAGATTAGCTGGTTGGTATTGAAAGTTCTTGAGGTCATGGCAGAGTGATATGCTTCAAGGATCTTTAATGGTGAATCAAGATTTAATGAGTATAGTTTCTTTTAGGATTTTGTGGAAGGAAAGAGGTGTTGGGATATGGTATAGTTGTTGGGTGAATAAAAATTCGTAATTGGAATAAGTTATTGAATCTATAGAGGTGTTTTAAGGAAGCTGAAGTTTCAATCAATATCAAGAATCAAAATAAAGAAATTAAAAATTAGTTAATCAAGTTTAATAAAATCAAATCGCTACAAATAAAATTATTAAGTTGATTTGCAGAAAGAAAAAAATTGATAAGAATTGATAAATAATTCACCGCTAAACAAAGAATTTGTTTAGATAAGAATTTGGATGCAACTAAGTAAAATTTCGTTCTTCTATAAAATTGTTCGATTACAAGTAATAATGTCGTGATGACAGTCTTTTTATATTTAATTTATATTAAAACGGATAATTCATCTATAGGATTCGTAAATAAGGACTACTAAATTATCTAGAATTCTATGAAGATAAACTTAATATAAATTTACAATCTTAATTAAAATCTTGCTTGTAAAATCCTATTTAATTTCAAATTCTTTGTCTAGTGATATTTTATGCTGCTGTTAGAATTCTTCTTGGCATAGATGTCTTTTGTCAATAAGGGTTAATCTTTCTTGGATAGCAACAACTTTATTTTTATGATTGACACACCACAGAGATTGCTCTGAACCTGGTTATTGAAAATTTAGGATCCTTTTTGTCCAAGAAATCAAGTTGATGGAAAGTTTATAACAAGAAATTCATCGTATCAAGAGTGAATTGGAGAGCATCAGATCTTTCCTCTGACACAGGTGCATGGGCAGCAGCAGAAAATTAGAGGGAAAGACCAATTAAGGTGTCATAAGAACACATTGAAGATTGAAGATGTCTCTGATGAGTGAGTACCTACTGACTATTTCAAACTTCCTCGTGAAAATAGTTGTGCCTGTATGTTCCATATAATCTTGCGTTTCTTAAAGAAACAGAAGCATCGCTGCAAAAGAGAGAACTTGTAAAGATTAGGACTTAGCTGCGGAAGAAAATAATTTGAATTGCCCCATTGCATATCCAATCGAATATAAGTTTTGGTAGATTTTTGATGGTAAGGATATTGGTAATCTAAAGTATTGGTTATTGCCCATCAAATATTAATTAATAATCTGATTATTCGAGCTGCTTTTATTGAAAGTTGTTTCAATTATATACGCAGGATATCAAACGACTTACCATTGTCGTCCTCAAATTATGGACGCTTCTAAGAGTGAAGAATGGACTTCTTGTCACTCGTATCTTGGTCATGAATGCTCATAATCCTTAACTTATCCTTTCTTATTCTTCCACTATCCGATATTAAGTGTTCATAAATGGTTTAGAGTGCATGATCTCATGAATCTAGACAACTGTAAATTAATCAAGAGAGGAAGAAAACTAGGAGACCTCTTGAAGTTCACTCATACCCAATAATTTTTTGATATAAAACTCGCTTCCTTGTCCTGTATAATGTATCAATAACCCCTAAGAGAATGTAAAAATAAAGCAATCATATCATGGAGGGAGAGGTTAAAGTAGATGGAGAACGAGAGAGATGGATAAAGCATTACAGCAGCAGGCATGAGATTTTACTAGTGGGGGAAGGAGATTTCTCTTTTGCAGCATGCTTAGCCAAAGCATTTGGTTCTGCTGCCAACATGGTAGCCACTTCTCTAAACTCAAGAGGTAATACCCACCCTAGTGGAAAATAGGATTCTTGTGATATATGATCATGGAAATGACGTTTGAACATTTTTCTCCCAACATCTTCTTCTAATATTCTGTTTAATATTGATTATTATTTTTGACTGCGAATTGTAGAGGAATTAACCACCATTTATACCAAAGCTGCTTCAAATATAAAAGTGCTGGAGGACAGTGGATGCGTCATCGTTCATGAAGTAGACGCCCATACAATGAGCCGACACCCTCTTCTCAGTTTGAAATCCTTTGACCGTATTATCTTTAACTTCCCTCATGCAGGTTTTACTGACCAAGAAGGTAGCGTTCTCCAAATCGGGTATGTCAAAAACTAAGCTATTTCATACTGAGAAAAAAAAAGAAAAAGAAATGCCAAATATAAATGTGAAGGTAGACAAGCCTGGATTAGCACAGAGAAGAATTGTTATCGTTGATTATCAATCAAAATATCTTTTTTTTTCTTTTCTGTTTAGGCTACACAAAAATTTGGTGATGGGCTTCCTGCGGAGTTCAAGGTACATGCTTAAGGAGAGTGGACAAGTCCATGTGACCCACAAAACTGCTCATCCTTTCAATAAGTGGGATATAGAGAAGCTGGCTGAAGATGTAGGGCTGAGTTTGGTAGACAAAATTTGGTTTACTACATGGGATTATCCAGGTTATGAAAATAAGAGAGGATCTGGGATCAGATGCGACGTCAGTTTTCCTGTTGGCGAATGCAGTACTTTCAAATTTGCCAAGCGTCGTTAAAAGCCATGTTCTTAGAAGTTAATTAGCAAGTTGAATATCTATTAGTTCAGTAGAATAATCCCCAACTTGTTTAGATTTTCGTCGATTGCGCTACAAGTTTCCTCGTATGAAGTTGCAGGACAAAATAATTAATGTCAACGATAATGATAGTTAAAGCAAGCTGCATCATTTTCTAATGCACTGATGACAAAAGAGTCTTGAAGCAATGAATGTTTGGCCACGAAATATTCTACAGCATGCGCGGTCGCTTGCAAGAAAATTCAAAGAAAACTGCGTGTACAAAGAATTTAAGTATTCCTGCTGGCGTTTGAGTCATTTATTAAATTGGTAGGAATGATTGACGGGGACTTTCAAAACGTGTTAACACTTGAAAATGATTAACTAATGTACGTATTAGTGGGACAATCATAGTGATTTAATCAACCGCGTAACCAAATTTTAGAGGTTATCCCCTACCAACCTTTGTGTACATAAACAGGTTCACCAGCTTCTCATCGTAATTCGTAACCGTTTTAAGCTGATTAAGTACTTTCCATTGATCAGAGATTCCCAGCCCTAGCCATTTGATTCATCACATCAAACATGAGGGTAAAATATTGTATGCTCTCTCCAACTGATCATCTTTTGAGAATTTTGTAGCTTTATGTACACTACTTAACATCTTGTATGTACGGTGGTGCAGATGCAAAAGCTAGTCATAAAGGTGCAAATGAACAGCGAGAGAAACAGGACCAAAGTCATGAAGATCATCGCCGAAGAACACGGTAATATTAGCAAAATACAACAACTTTGATATCTGCATGTGCATTTGAGATGTTGGTAACTAAGTTGATTTTGTACCGTTTATAATTAATAGGTGTTGCATCGATGACCATCATACTGCCGGATAGAGACCGAGTGATGGTGATTGGAAGTGGAATCGATTCAGTCAAGTTGACAGCATCGTTAAGGAAGAATGTCGGCGACGCCACCATTGAAAGTGTACAGAATATGAATGACAATAATACACAGAATCATGAAAATAATACGGGCTATGCTTCATCCAGTTATAATTACAATACTAGTACTACTACAGGATATCCACAGCCATACCCACATCTTCCTCTATATTATTACAATGCGGTTGAGGATCCATACAGCAGCAGCTGCTCCATCATGTGACAATTCCGATTTCCTAAACACCGTTGCTTTTATCTCCGACGTTGTGTTGAGTATTCCTGTTATAATTACACTAGTTGTAGGTTTTGTTGACTTGAGTTGTGTAAATTGTGTATCTGCATATACTTGAGTGAGTTTGATGATAACTTAATTTCCTCAGAAGTAAATCCCTAGCAGAGAGTAATCTAACGTCACAGCGTATATATGTATTCATTATTTAAGTAGTTCAACGTTAAGTTACGATCGTAAATAGGAAAACTCAATAAATATCTTATCAGTCTGGGCTTCTGCAGGAGAAGGTAGACGAATTAATCACAATGGACATTTATAATGTGCCATACATGCGACTCTTCTGCTGCACGGTACATTTTCATGCCAACTTGGAGCTCAGCCGTGGACCTGGCTGGTTGCAGACAAAACCATGTACGTTTGACTGCTTGTTTGGTGGGGTGGGGGGGAGAGAGTCGAGTCGTGTTGATAAACAGCAACCAGTTGTCCTGTCCTACTGTTTGTGAAGTCGATTAAATTACATTGAGATTCCAAGTTAATGATCATTTGAACAAAATTCAAAACCCGTATTTGCTGACAATGTGTACAATTGAAAATTTCCAATGTCCTGAAACCAAATCATTGAAAAAAAGGGCAACACGTTGCGTATAAAGGACGGTGAACTGTTAGTTCGAGGCAGTGGGGTCGAAACTCTTGGCTTCAACACCAAATTCACACGCCAAAGACCTTGACATTTCGTAAATCAAACTGAATTACATACGAATTTCCTCAAAGACGTGGAATTTCCCCGGCCCTATAGAAATCCCTCGTATTCTTCTATAGGGTGCTAGGCAATTTTCATGGATCCAAAATGTTTCGATTGCAAACAAACCTACAATCTTCCACATTCAAGTCAGTCAATTTTACAGCCCGATTCAGGTGCAAGTGGTAAAAAAAAGAGAGAAACAAATCAGAATAACTCTACAGTCAACGGCCAATAGTATTGGTGACCCTTCATTCTTCGTATTATATAAATGGATGCACTCTCTTCAACTTCTCCAGTGAATGTAAAATATATAGTCATACAGCTCCGTTAAAGAAAATCTCCAGGTAAAGGCTGAAGCTTCCTTTATTTGGTTATCGTTAAACATGAAGGTGAGCCTCCTCTTTTCTGGTATACAATACACAACACAACATATGATGATTATATGCATGCAGAGCTCTGTCAAATTGAATTATAACTGATATATATATATATATATATATATATATATGTATGTATTGCATGCTTTGCGTTCAGCAAAAGATAGTTATAAAGGTGCAGATGCCTTGCGACAGCTGCAGATCGAAAGCCATGCAGATTGCAGTGAAGTCAGACGGTATGCATTAACATTGAACTCAAGAATGACATAACTTGGCCTTTGGACAATTATAATGTATTATTTTACAACATAAAACTAATGGCATATATCTGTTGTAATATTTTACTGCGCGTAGGTGTGATCAAAGTAGAGGCACAAGGAGCAGGAAAGGATCAACTGACGGTGATCGGCGATGGGGTGGATCCGGTGAAGCTTACCCGGTCATTGAGAAAGAAGCTAGGATTTGCATCAATATTAAGCGTGGAAGAAGAGAAAGATAAAAAGGAAACTGAAGACAAGAAAAAGGAAGAGAAGGAGAAGGATGTAGTGCAGTACTGGCCATCGATGAATTATTATCCGTACCCTCCACAGTACGTGGTCTGTGATGCGCCAAACCCAAGTGTTTGCTCCATTATGTGACGGGGCATCAAACAAATTTGCTGACTACTCTCAAAAACAATCAATCAATCTCAAGTCAACTCCGTCTCCGATTTCTGCTTTGGTTTGGTGTTGAACTAAGCATAATCTTGTTAAATACGTCTGCAAGTCAATAATCTCTTCAATATTCAATGGCATGGCACGTACTGTTGCAGCAACTTGGTGTGGCCATTTATTTAATTAACAGAGAGGATATCAATAATAAGATTATCTTATTTACTATCGTTTTTCCACAAGCAGTTGCTGCGCTACCGGTGACTCAAGTTTCGGGTTACTGTCAACAGAAAATTTTCCACAAGTTGAGGCAATACACTGTAATAGAATGGTAGCTCGACCAAGAAAAAGATGTGCACCCGCCATGACTTTCTCTCTTAATATGCGTGTGAAACACGAGAATTCCTGCCTCTCAATCCTAACTAAAAGTCTGATTTTCAATCATATATTTATAAAATTAAGGGCATTTTTATTTTTTTTATTTGTTGCTCTGTTTATAATTTTAAAATCTACTGTAATAGAACTTATAAAGAGAGGTTTTTGTAGAATTTTTATGAGAAAAACTTTCAACACCACCAACCAACCAACTGAAAACTAGTATTTGTCATTCTATTAAACGAGTAAGATGTTCTGTACTATTTTTAGTAAAGAATTTTCTCATATAATGTGACATACATCGTTTTCATCAAGAATTTTCACAGCAACTTCGAATTCAACCGAACTCAGCCGTGGATTTCGCTGGTTGCAGACAAAACCATGTGCGTTTCATTGGTCATTGGGGGGAAAGAGTTGACCGACTATTTGGTGAAGTCAACTAGAAATTATATTTAGATTCCAAGATGATCATCATTTTAACAAAATTCAAAACCTGTGTTGTGCTTTGTTGTCAATAACTGTGTACTTGGAAATATCCATATCCTAAAACTAAACTAAGATTTAGTTTTACAACAAGCCAAGCCAAATCATGGAGAGAAGCTGCAACACGTTATGTGTAAAGGAAGGATCACTGTTTCTAGGCAATGGGGTCAAGACCCTCTCGACTTTAAGAACAAGTCTAGGCGCCAAAGACCTTCAAATTGTGGACCAATGGAGCAAATCATCGGAGAGTTTTCTGAATTACACTTGAATTCCCCATCAGAAAATCTAGCAATATAAAGATAGATTACTGGTATTCGTTATGGACAATTTTCAAATATAATATTACAAAAAAAAATTTTAAGTAGAATAATTCTATCGTGTCCTCCTCCTCGTATAAATAATAATACGATAAAATTATCTAATTAATAAAATAAAAAATATTTATTTATTAATAATAAATAAAAAATAAAAAATTAATTTTATTTTTAATTAATATAGTAAAAATAATAAATATTTTTTTATTAATTAAATAATTCTATTATATTATTTATATTAATATAATAAAACTTTTTATTAAAAAATTTTAATAATATTATTAATCTCAATTAATTTATTATAAAATGATCGTTTTATATTACCCAACAACTCTAAAGTTGTCGGAAAGTAAAATGGCAAATTTGAAGTTTAAATCCCTTTCACATTACAGTTAAATAATTAATTTAGCAATAGCAATATTATAGCATTCTACCTAATCTAATGTGGAAAATTGCATTAATCTATGCATGTCTTCCGCGTTCATACAAGTCAATTTTACAATCCTGTATAACTCAAGTCAACAGCCAATAAGATTGAAGATCCTTCGTTTCTCTATTATATAAGTAGATGCACTGTCTTCAACTTCTCTAATGCATACAGCTCCATTGAAGAAGCTCTCCAAGAAAAGGCTAAAGCTTCCTTGATTTGGTGTTGTTTAAACATGAAGGTGAGCCTCTTTTCTGGTATACACAACACAACGTACGATTACACGCATGCAGAATAACTTTCCTTCTTCTCTTAATTTGAAATTATAAATTTTCCTTCTCAATCAATCACAGCTGACATTTATGTATTTATTACTTCAGCAAAAGATAGTTATAAAGGTGCACATGCCTTGCGAAAGCTGCAGAGTGAAAGCCATGAAGATTGCAGTGAAGGCAGATGGTTAGCATTAACATTGAACTCATCATCCAACAGTGGGAAAGAAAATAATGTCATTATTATTATGATGATCGTTTGCTAATAATAAATATATAGATGTAATGTGTAGTAACACTCAAGCCATGTATCTGTTGTAATATTTTACTGCGCAGGTGTGACCAAGGTGGAGGTGCAAGATGAAGGAAAGGATCAACTGACGGTGATCGGCGATGGGGTGGATTCGGTGAAGCTTACCTGTTCATTGAGAAAGAAGCTAGGATTTGCGTCAATATTAAGCGTGGAAGAAGTGAAAGATGAAAAGGAAACTAAAGACGAGGAAAAGGAAGAGAAGAAGGAAGTAGTGCAGTGGCCATCGATGAATTATTGTCCATGCCCTCAACAGTACGTGGTTCTTGATGGGCCAACTCCAAGTGTTTGCTCCATTTTGTGATGGGACATTAGACAAATTTCTGCTTTGGTTCGGTTTCAAACTAAAAAGAGTAATTTTGTTCTAATCTAAATGTTTGCAAGTCAATAATCTCTTCAATATCTAATTGCTTGTGTGATAATAAGAAAAAGTCTTCGTTGTAACTTTAGATATGTATCGGTAATAAATAATTATTAAATTATTTAAATCCGTGCATATTAAAAATAAAATTATTATAATGCAATTTCTTGTATTTGCCTCTTTCTTTACAATTTGAAAAAGATTCTAAAATTCAAAGGGAATGTGGGGTGGGGGTGGGCGAGTCTTCTATGAATTAAATTGGCAGGATTACTGACGCGGTTCATGAACCGTGTAGCCCTTGAGAATGACTAACTAATTAGATTAAAAAAATATTAGATCGAACAGACATGGCTATACAAATAGGGTCAGCATCTTCTTGTCGGAACTCGTCAACGTTTGATTGATTAAGGACTTCCTTTGATCGGAGCTTGCTTGTCCTAGCTATTTGATTCATCACATCAAACATGAGGGTAAAAAATTGCTTGCATGCCCGCTCCGGCTGATCTTCTGACCATTTTGTAGCTTTATGTAACACTGCTTAACATCTTGTGTATGTGGTGGTGCAGATGCAAAAGATAGTCATAAAGATGCAAATGAACAGTGAGAGAAGCAGAATCAAAGTCATGAAGATCATCGCCGAAGCACCCGGTAACAACTTTGATCTGCGTGCGTGCGTGCGTTTGACATGCAACTAATTAGGTTGATTTTGTACTGCCTGTTATGTTGATAATGAAATAGGTGTAACGTCGATTACCATCGTACTGCCGGATAGAGATCGAGTGGTGGTGATTGGAAACGGAGTCGATTCAGTCAAAATGACAACATCGTTAAGGAAGAATGTCGGCGATGCCACCATTGAAAGTGTACAGAATGTGAATGATAATGATGATGCACAGACCGATGAAGACAATACGAGCAACGCTTCCTCCTCCGGTTATAATTACAGAATGAGTAGTATTACTACAAAATACCCGCAGCCACTGGTTCCTGGATATTATTACAGTATGGCTCAAGATCCGTACCACAGCAATTGCCCCATCTCGTGACAATTCCGATTCCCGAAACACCATTGCTTGTATTTCCGCCGTTGTTTGGATATTCCAGTTATAATTACAGTACTCGTAGGGTTTGTTCCACTCGAGTTGTGTAAATCGTGTCTCTCTGCATATATTTGAGTGAGACTGATGATAGATTAATTTCCTGAGATGTGAATCTGCTCATGCATTATCATATGAATAATACATGAAACCCCGACTAGGTCACTGTACTTGTATGTATTTCTAAATAAATGTATAATTGATGTGTTTATATCAAATAGATCCTCATTTATTCCAGGAGTACATACTTACACACCATTCAAGTAGTTCAATGTTAACATACTATCATGTGAACAGTATTATATGAATAATAACGTCATGCAAACAGTAGAACAAATAGTGTCTAAAATTATGACACCTACCGATTTCTGGCTTGGATGGGGAACAGTAATTGCACTGAACAGTAGTACTCAATCGAAAATTTTTTAGGAAGCTCACTTGAGCAATGATTAGTGCTTGTAAACAGTGCGTGTGACCAGTAATTCATAGACAGTATGGTAAAACAATACATGTTGTCAAGTTAAAGCCAATCAGACGCTCGAACATGAATAATAATGTGTACATTCTTAAATTTTTTATTTTGTTTTTACTTGTTGATTTGAATTTATCTGGGTTTGATTGTCAAACAATCATTAATACAAAGTCAATAAGTTTTAAGGTATTGTAATTTGTTCTCCAGAGACATTCACAACGTGGCATGCATCCAAGTCTTGTGATGTTAGGTCATCAAGACTTTTCATAGCAACGTGGAACTGGACCGGACTCGGTCAGGGTGGTTGCAGTCAAAACCGTTGGTAATGAAATACGTTTGACAGCTAGTTGGGGAGAGAAAGGGACCACTAATGGTAGTAGACAGCAACTAGTTGACCTACTGTTTTTGAAGTCAATTAAAAATTATATTTAGATTCCAACTTGATCATTATTTGAACAAATTTGTTCAAAACCCAGAATAATATTTTCTCCTATTCTTTAGAAGCTTACCCGCTCTCCGAGAAAGAAGCTAGGATTTGCATCGATATTAAGCGTGGAAGAAGAGAAAGAGCAGGAGGAGGAAGAAGAAGAAGTTCAGTGATCATTGATGAATTATTATGGATGCCCTCAGCCATAAGTGGCGTGTGATGAGCCAGGTCGAAGTGTTTGCTCCAATAGACAATAATTTACTGAGCATTTTCAACAATAATTAATCTGACCACAGCATCCGATTTACCTATCATTCTTTATAATATTATTGTATCAAGTAATTTATTATAAAGTTGTCTTTTACATCACCCAAATCCCTTTCACGTTCTATCAAATCTACTGTGGAAAATTTATTATACTGTGGAAAATTTCATTAATTAATGCATGTATTAAGTTCTTCCAATCTTCCACGTTCAAAGAAGTCATTTTTACACTCCAATTCAACGCACGTCAACAGCCAATAAGATTGAAGATCCTTCGGTTCTCTATTATTTAAGTAAATGCACTGTCTTCAACTTCTCTAATGCATGTAAAATATTTTGAAGAAGCCCTCCGAGAAAAGGCTAAACCTTCCTTGATTTGGTATTGTTTAAGCATGAAGGTGAGCCTCTTTTCTGGTATACACAACACAACGCACGATTACAAGCATGCAGAATAACTTTCGTTCTTCTCTTAATTTTAAATTATAAATTTTCCTTCTCAATCAATCACAGCTGACATTTATGTATTTATTACTTCAGCAAAAGATAGTTATAAAGGTGCAGATGCCTTGCGAAAGATGCAGAGTGAAAGCCATGAAGATTGCAGTGAAGGCAGATGGTTAGCAACAACATTGAACTCATCATCCAACACAATTTCGTTTTTGTCAACTGTGGGAAAGAAAATAATGTCATTATTATTATGATGATCGTTTGCTAATAATAAATATATAGATATAATGTGTAGTAACACACAAACCATAAATCTGTTGTAATATTTTACTGCGCAGGTGTGACCAAGGTGGAGGTGCAAGATGAAGGAAAGGATCAACTGACGGTGATCGGCGATGGGGTGGATTCGGTGAAGCTTACCCGGTCATTGAGAAAGAAGCTAGGATTTGCATCAATATTAAGCGTGAAAGAAGTGAAAGATGAAAAGGAAGAGAAGAAGATGAAAGTAGTGCAGTGGCCATCGATGAATTATTATCCATGCCCTCAACAGTACGTGGTTCTTGATGGGCCAAATCCAAGTGTTTGCTCCATTATGTGAGGGGACATTAGACAAATTTCTGCTCTGGTTCTGGTTCGGTATCAAACTTAAAAGAGTAATTTTGTTATAAATGTTTGCAAGTCAATAATCTGTTCAATATCTAATTGCTTGTATGATAATAAGAAAAAGTCTTTATGATAATAGTTGAATTATATCAGTTATAATGATGTAGTAAATTGTTTGGAAGTTGATTTCTAACTACAATTTCGTCGTGTATCATGACATGAACTGGAGTTCTCATGGAATCGGCATACTGGTCTAAACCCATTGCCAATGCCTAATATTTGTTTTTAATTATGACACTTGTTCGTGTATCAATTAAATTTGCGATCGATGGATTAATCTGTCCAGACAATGGATTAATTTTGTGCAAATTGACTCTGCAAGAAATACAAATTATGCTTCCAGCTAGTCAGTGTTGTTTTCCACAACGAATTGTCAAGAGTTGCGGCGCCATGACTGACTCGAGTTGGAGCTAAACCAAGAACAAGACGCGCATCGTAGTTCTTTTTTTTATTGATGTGCACCTGAACAAGTGGCTACAAGTTCTAGGCAAATTTGTAAATTATAATTTTTATCAAAAAAATAAATAAAAATACACAACTGGTCTCAAGTTTGAGGACCCCAGTTCATAATTCGAAGAGAAGACGAAGACAAAGCAACCAATGGGGAGTCTTTGGTCTATAATTGGCCGGGGTCTCCTTCTCGTTTGCGAGTCTGAGAAGGTGTCTCGTGGTATGGACAAAAGGAATTAATCAACAAGTTAAAAATATCAAACTTCACGTGCATTCTTGCATTCTAAGGGTTTTATCTTTCCAGTCACCGGTCCAATATTGACTGTTTTGGCACTTTGTACGTATCCTGAAAAATTCCTGCTCAAACTGGGGATGGTCTGCAATTCAATATCTTTCCAGTTGTGACATTCTTCTTTCTCCCCTACTTATCAACAACTCAGAGCCCAATCAAGCGTTCATCTCTACCAACATATGGTCATTTTGATAAAGCCAAGTTAGCACAACTGATAAGAAGATTAATTTGCATCTTTATTTCACATAAATAACAAGACGAAGACCTTGGAATCGAAAGTGGTAGCCTCATCCCATAAAATGGCACTTGTCTACCATTTCCCATCACACTCGATACAAACCTGCCGGTGCTCTAGCTCGGTCTGTGATCCTTTTTATAACACCAAGTTTTCACAAAGTGATCATGGCCTTGATATACACTTGAGGATCTGGGTATTGTACTGTGTATGTATCACAGGCCGCTAGCCCTGGCCCAACTTTATTAGTGTTTGTGTTGTACGAAGATCATATCCATTGACAATATTCCAAGACTCTAATCAAGTATGTAAACATCAGGTTTCGTTCCATTAAAGAGTGCCCAATTAATGAATGCAAACATATCATTAAACTGATTAGATATTATTTGCTAATGTGTCTACGTATGCATGTGTTGATGCCACGTCTCCCAATGAACATAAACTACAACTGCCGTTCCGACTTTGAACCGCAAGTTGATTGAAGAAATTACAGGTAATTGGATGACCCAATTCACTGTTCTTTTATGTAATGTCCTTTTCATCTACTCTTATATGCATTCTACATGTTGGGCCCCTTTAATTAAGGTGTTAACATTTGATAGAATAATAATGGCAGCACATCAAAGAGGTGATTGATACTGATAATTACAAGAGGGGTATTTTCACTTTAGTCATTAATGTTTTGCAAAATTACCCAAGAAACAATAATGAAAACCCACCCAATAAAGCTGAATGAATGTCTTTTGTTAAGGAGCTAATATGGATTATGCAATAATTAAGCGCAGCAATGATGGACCAGAAAAGCAGAAGACAAAGAATTATTGTGTAAATGTGCAAATTTATGTAAGCCACAGTTGAACAACTTCCTCTAATATTCTGAGGAGGACAGCCATTTATAAAAAAAAAGGAAACATAATCAAAGTTAATTAATTACCCCACCACTAGAATCTCTAGTCTTTTTATTATCCCTAAACCAAATCTAATAATGGATAGAGTGCAAATTGATACAATCTCCCTTCCTTTATTGGTGGGTTCTTGAGCGTTAACCCTAACATTCATTTCCCAATGTTCTATTGTTAAATGAATTATGATGGCATGAATTTACAATAAACAGGAAATGATGTTTCATGAAAGCCCCTTTGCATTCACCATAAGCTATTGATCATTGGGCCACCTCATACTATGACTGCAGAGGCTTGCTGTACGGCCAAGATCATTGGAAATGTCATTGTATTGACTGCTTGTAATCCGGGGATGCTAAAGGATTTTCCTCACACCTGTCCCACTTTCGGATGCCTTTCTTGTCAACTTGCATTCCCTCCATTCCCTGATTCCATCCACGGCAAACTTATTCATCCATGCAAACACATAATTTTTGTCCTGTCTTCATTATTGAATGACATTCTTTTCCTTCATTTTTTATCATAATATCACCTCATTGCCATTTGGAAGTGAAAATATGCCATGATATGGGTAACCCCTGGAGTCAAGATTTTGGTGATTTAATCTTCACCGCTTGGATCCAGATTCCATGGCATTGATGCACTAATTATGCGTGTGATATCTGCAGTAAAGGGCTGACACATACGGAAGAACATTACAGCAACTAAAGTTTGCATGTCTCTTTCTTTTCCTTTACGGCTCAACAGATAAGATATGACTTGTAATACCTTCATCAATACCCATCAATGCATATTCAATTATGTGTTGTGCTGGGTATCCTCTTTAATTTTCAAACCCTGCAGATTCACTGTTGTGCTACAGGTACATCGCCCCTTTAATTTAATGTTATAATTTATTTTATAAATTTAAAATTAATTCAAAATCAATTTATATCGTATATGGCGCAGGACATGATGAATGTGTAGTAAAAAATCTTTGAATTGATTGAATACTTACATTACACATATCATATATTGTATTAAAAGACCAACTTGGAATAAGCATTATTATTGATCAAATTTATGTCCTAATCCACTAAATGGCCGAACAACAAAAGGGTTTACTTTTTCTCTGACAAGGTCAATCTTCACACCAACAATAGCCAAAATTTCCTCAATCTTGTTTACTTTACAGTCGACCACAAATAAACATACAAAGACAAAAGAGTTATAACAGTCGTGAATTTAATGACATAAGATAACATAACACTAATATTTGAGTATGCACATGATTGCCCAGTGTACCAGATGAATCCAAATGAATGATTTGGATCCAGTTTTTGTTAAATGAGATGATACTATTGCTATTTGCTAGGCGGAGAAGAAGATTGGGGGCACGCAAATTCATGGGTGGGTTTAAGGTAAGGCACAAAAGATAAGAAATAAAGCAATAGCCAGTTATGGTAAATTAACTAAGACAAGCCGCCAAGGCACACATTCTTTGCTTCAAAGCACCCAAAATTCCATTTTCCGACAAAACCCAACTACGTACACATACCTCTACGTGAAATAAGTATAAACCCTCTTGAAAGCAGGGAACATACCAAAGACACCAGTTCATTAAATAATCTCATCCCAACACAGCTCTTTTTAAGTGAACTGTAAGCCAACAACCATTCACCAAATCTCTCTTTCTTTCCTTCTCTGTTACACAAACTTCAGCATCAATGGCGTAAAGCAACCCCAACAAACATCCTTGTGTGTCAGAAACCGTTTGAAACTAAAAACAAACCAACACGAACAGCAACCCAGGTTGTTCTTGTTTGTTTCATTTATAATTAAGGTTTTGTGGGATCGTTTTTCTGACACTAGAAGCAGTGTGAATATTGTGTTTTCGTTTGTGTTGTTTGTTGAATATATGTTTATGAGGAGAGACGATAAAATTTGTAAAGCTGGGAAAGTCCGGAGAGTATTTTCTCGAAGGAATATTTGATTGCATCCATGAAATCACTACGGCACTTGCTTTCGCTAGGATGAGCGATTCTGCTTACAAGGTTGAAACGACGTCCCGTCTTGCCCAATGGAGGATAGACAACTTGGCTTCTTGCACTTATCGCAAGTCCGATCCTTTCAGAATCGGCAAGTGGAATTGGTTCGTTTCTTCAGTAATCCAGTCTCCTACCAATTTCCCATGTCTTATATTTGATCTTTATTATTAAGATTTTGTTATTATAAATTGGGTTGCATAAAGAAATCATTTTTTATTGACAAATGGGATGACGAGAGTGAAATTATGATGCTTTGTTTGGTAGCTGAGAAATTGTTGGAAAGGGGAAAGAAAGCATGACTGTTAATTGCCCTATTTTGGTTCTGTTCTTGCTAGTTTTGTATCTGTTATCTAATGGGGACATTGCAAATTTCAACTTTTTGGCTTTTTTTTGTTTGTGTTTTGTTGAATTGAAGGCATCTATCTGTTGAGAAGAACCGGATATTATTTGTTAAATTGTATCCAGAAATATCGAATCTAACAAGAGAAAGTCCCCCAATTGCTACTTTCATTATTCGAGTGGTTAGTTCTGCTGGTGACCGCAAGCCTTTAGCTCATCCAGGTAATGAATGAAACTACAGCTTATTCTGTTTTTATTGCTGCTTTTGACACTTGATTGATTTGTATATACCAATTCTTCCATTACCTCTGATTAGTATATGAAAACTTTAGTTTACCGAACAGAGTTGACAGTCAATGGTATTGTTAATTCAGTGGCTAATGTGAATTAGACGGCTGAGAGCGTAAACTTAAAGGAAGATAAGGATCAATGAGCTTTTCTCAATGTTTTGTGGATGATGATCAATCTTATCATCCTTTTGAGGACTATGGAGACTAATGAGAGCCTCATACTAGATTTTTGTGCTTAAAAATGTACTGATATCTGACAATTTGTTATTTGTGAGTATAAAAATTCACATTTTGATGGACATATAGTTGTTAATTTCTTATCATTCTCTATAAGCTTGAAAATTCAAATATTTGTTCGATATCTATGCAGAAATTACAGACAAGCAGATCAAGAATAACGAAGATTTTGTGTGGGCAATTGATGTCCCCTTAACAGGGAAATTCATTATTGACGTTGAATTTCTTGATTTGAAGATTGTACCTTCAGGCGTATGTATCTTCAACTTGTTATACTTATTGCATTTTTGACTGCTAGTAACACAGTAATGAAGGTTGTACCAAGTTCTTGTATCTAGCTTATTAAGTATCCTTGGAAACAATGCTGATGAAACTGGAGTCAATTTAGACCGAATTCGGTAAACAATAACAGTTTTTGATACTTGCATATCTGTGTTAACATTGTGATCTGTACTGAAATACACAGGGAGGAGAACCTTGCTCCATTTGGGCTGAAGGATTTACTCGAAAACGCTCAAATGCAACAGCTCTTGCATCTCTGGGTCGAATGTTGACAGAAAGCATCCACACGGACATCATCATTAATGCTTCCAATGGAAGCTTTGGAGCCCATCGTGCTGTGCTTGCTGCACGATCACCAGTTTTCTGGAGCTTGTTTTCACGTGATCTGAAAGAGAAAGAACTTTCGACCATAAACATACCTGACATGTCAATTGATGCTTGTCAAACTTTTCTCAGTTATATTTACGGGAATATTGAACATGAAGAATTCTTGACCCATCGATTGGCACTTCTTCAGGCAGCTGATAAGTATGACATCTCTGACTTGAAAGAGGCATGCCATGACAGTCTTCTAGAAGACATTGATACAAAGAATGTACTCGAGAGACTCCAAAATGCATCTCTCTATCAACTGCCAAAACTGAAGAGCAGCTGCATGCGGTATCTTGTGAAGTTTGGCAAAATATTTGACATTCGAGACGAGTTCAGTGCCTTCTTGCAATGTGCGGATAGGGAACTTATAGCTGAAGTCTTTCATGAAGTTCTGGGTGCCTGGAAAGGTTTCTGAAATTCAGTCTACAAAGAAAAATCCAATCAAGTCTCTGTGTTCGTCGAATTATGAATTGTGTCAGTAGAAAAATTTATTGTGCGGGATTTGTTGCCAAGAAGATGATTCTTTTGTTCAGATGGAATTTACTGACGTCTTTGCGTACAAAGATATATGTTTTCATGGCATGGACAATGGTATTCTTCAAACAGAGGAATATATAATTCATGAACTGTAATGAATTATTTGAAATGGGAATGACTTGGCCTATAGTGATTGATTTTCAGTGAATTTCTCTCTGTACTTCTGCTGAAAATTTCTTTTGGTGGATTCTGATATCGAAAAGCAAAACAGGGGAAAAAGAAACACATGATCTGCAAGCAGAATCCTTCGCGTTTTCGTTCGTGCATGCGTCTCTCTTTTCAGTCATCAAATTAAGCTGATAACAAATCTCCAACGGATACATGTAAGCTCAGTAGCAAAAGAACTATGATGACTTAAAAGCATAGAAGAAAATTATATTACAGAAGCCACAGATTTGAACAGGAAACTGCAGCATTAAATAGTTTCACTGCCTTGAATAGTTCAATGTGTCTTCAGTTATAATAATGAACATTCCTATAGCTATAATGGGGCTGTAGAAAAGAAATGTAATGATAAACCAAATGAGATTCAGGTCTTTTCCTATCATTTGTCAATTTGTAAAAGTTCTTGTAGGCAAAATCCAAAAATGGATGAGACCTCCACAGAGACAATGCTAAAACATACGGATCCAGACTTGTTTAACTTGTTAAACCAAGCATTCTGGGTACGGTATGCAAGGATTAATGGAGCATGTTACCTAATATGACATACCACGCAAGCTCACTGAAAATTATAAACAGTTAGGTGAAAACTGAACCAAAATCTTGCACACATTGCCAGATTCAAAGATATAATTGTACAATCTATTTGCCCAAACTGGTTTGATCACAATCAGAGTGTTGGATTTTACAAAACAGTCATTTCAATTTCTTTTTCCTTTTAATTGTTATCAGTAACAATTTTCTGTGTACTTGTGTTCTTCGAAAGCTTCTTCATACAGATAACATAATTTACAACATCAAAAGCATAACAGTTCGACATAACTTCAGTAAATAAGAACTTGTTTGTCAAAAACTGAAGTATCAAGACCAAATCAAGAACCCAAAACTCTACTTGAGCAACAAGGAGACATATACCTTTTATTGTGTAAAGAATAGTCAACTCACCTTCAAGAGGAAATCTTTGAGGCAAGACTTGTAATAGTTGAAACTCCGATCTCAAGTTGGTGAAGAAAGACTACGGAAGATGGAGGGAATATGGAGTTAGCTTGTTAGAATGAGTACATGGGGGGAATATTATTAGGATCTTATGAGTGTCACCATCGGAATACACAGCCTTTTTCCTTTTGTCTTTTCGGACCCAAAAGGGTTTGGCTCCAGGTACCAAACATGTCCACCAGTTGATGCAGTCCAAGCCCCTGTTAACCCATTACATTCCCTTCATTTGTCACCAATCAGAATTGGAGAGGTGCCACTCATTCATGTGAGAAGAGTGAGATACCGAGTCAAAACTGAACCGAGTATTTTATTCCCGGCTCTAGAATCACTCAGCTCCTCACAGTACTTTTCCGCATCAAATGGAAGAAGCAATTTTGCCCCTCAAAAACAGGTATAAAAAGCAGGGGAAACGCACACAAAGCAGAGACATTTCAAAAGAATAAAACATGGGGATTCCAAATTTCTCTCTTATGGTTCTCTTCTTCACTCTTCTCTCTCTTTCGATCACACTGGTATTTGCCGCCAAACAGGCAAGCCTTTTCTTTTCAATTCTATTTTAGAATCATGACAATGGTTGGTAATTGTAATGCTAATGCTTCAATGATGGTTGAACTATGACATTCAGTTTCATTTTTTGGTTCTAAATCCTGCAGTCTTACGTAGTGTACTTGGGAAGACATCCACACAGTGTAGGACCTAATATTGTTGATCTGAATTATGCAAGAAATGCTCATTACGAGTTGCTGGGAGCATGCTTGGGAAGGTAACGTCTTTGAAGCAATTCTCTTTTGATCGGTTTTCATCCTCAATTAGCATTTATTTCTCTCTCTCAATTTTTACTATTTTCTTCAACAGCATTGAGCAGGCAAAAGACTCCATCTTCTACTCCTATAACCAATTTATCAATGGCTTTGCTGCCGTACTGGACCAGGAGCATGCAGAAATGCTTGCAAGTAGGAAGTTCAAGCTGTATATAGATTTCTCTCTTTTATACTGTTCAAAAACTTAAATTAAAAGCCTTTTATTCTATCTTATCTCAATTTTGTCTTATTTTTCATGTCTAGCATTAGCTGATTGAATCTATCACTATTGAGGTTAGTAAAGTGGATGTGATTTGTTTTGTTTGCCGCAGAGAATCCAAATGTCGTATCAGTTTTCTTGAATAAAGGAAGAAACCTGCACACGACACGCTCATGGGATTTTCTTGGATTAGAGAAAAATGATGTTATTTCTTCAGACTCAGTACTGAAGGTGGCTAGGTTTGGTGAAGATACCATTATTGGAAACATTGATACAGGTGAGTTCGGCATGCGTCCAGTCTCTACAAATTCATTCAATTCTACTTGACACGTTCTATGTAATACGTGATTGAAATCGTTAACATTTATTAATGAACGAACCATGAAATTTACTGATTCATGACCTTTGCATCTGTATAAACAAAATCGTTTCTGCCTTCTTCTAGTATAACAAATTACGATGCTTGTCATATCCGTGTCAATAGCTGTCATGTGTTGATATTTCTGAAATCCCTTCAAAAGGTGCTTGGCCGGAATCGAAGAGCTTTAGCGATCAAGGTTTGGGTCCGGTGCCATCAAAGTGGCACGGACTTTGTCAGAATGACACCACCTACGGAGTTAAATGTAACAGGTGATCTTTCTCTGACAAGATGTTTGATTTTCCTCCATCATGGGATAAAAATGATGGTGGTACTACATGCAGGAAGCTGATTGGAATGAGGTTTTTCAACCAAGGGTATGTCAGTTATGCTCGCACCTTGAATTCCAGCTTTGCCGTCGGACCTGAATTATCCACAGCTCGAGACTTTGATGGCCATGGCTCACACACACTATCAACAGCTGGTGGTAATTTTGTTGCAAATGTTAGTGTTCTTGGTAATGGACAGGGAACGGCAAAAGGAGGTTCGCCTAAAGCCCGTCTGGCTGCTTATAAGGTATGCTGGGATCCGATCTTTGGTCAGAGATGCTATGATGCAGACATTTTAGCTGCCTTTGAAGCTGCAATAATTGATGGCGTTGATGTGATTTCCACGTCATTGGGTGGAGGGACATCTGAATATTTTGATGATGCGCTTGCAATTGGTGCCTTTCATGCTATGGTGCATGGCATTGTTGTGGTTACATCCGCTGGAAATTCAGGATCAATTCCTCCATCTTTAACTAACATTGCACCATGGTTGTTGACAGTTGGTGCTAGCACAATGGACAGGAATTTTGCAAGTTATGTTACACTTGGCAACAAGAAGGTTCTTAAGGTATTATTTCCTTGATTTCTTAAAGTTTATCATTAGTTGATTATCAGGCAACATATCCACATAATGATCACAATGATTTTCCAGGGGGCAAGCCTTTCTGCTAAAGGCTCGCTGACTCAAGATTCCTATCCACTGATTAGTGGAGCAGATGCCAGGGTTGCTGGTGCAACATATGAAGATTCGTGAGTACATTCTGTGACCCAACTTTATGTACCAGTAACTTTAGTATGTACATGACAATTAGTTATGACTGCAAGTACATAATTCCTGTAATATTGGGCTTGAACTCATGCAGGATTACGTGCACGGTTGGAACAATTGATCCGGAGAAGATATATGGGAAAATTTTGTTCTGCCTTGTTGGGGATAGTGATGTATTTGAAAATGGACATTCTGCTGCTCAAGGTGGTGCTGTTGGAATGATTTTGGCTAACGATGAATCAAGTGGTGACCAACTTTCTTCCAGTGCATACTTTCTCCCTACCTCTAATATAAATTTTACAGATGGTCAATCTGTCTTGGCCTACATCAACTCTACCAAGTAAACCATCATCTTCACTTTTTCCTCTCAATTTCCCTATTCTTGAAGCTGTCAAATTTACTATCAACTCATGTATTATGTTGTATGTATAACAGGAATCCAGTGGCATCAATGACCGGGGTAATTACAGAAGTGAATACGATGCCAGCTCCAGTAATGGCTTCATTCTCATCCAGGGGACCAAATCTAATTGAGCCATATGTGATCAAGGTTTACAGATGAATTATACCATCAAATTATCTTGGCCATTCAAAACATAAATCATTCATGTGGTACTTCCTAGCTATCAGATCTCTTTTATGACTATTAATATTCATTGCAGCCTGATGTAACTGCACCTGGAGTGGATGTAATTGCTGCTTACTCTGAAGGAGTCTCACCCATTCAATTACAAAATGACAAACGTCGGTTTTCTTACAACGCGCTGTCTGGCACTTCAATGTCATGCCCTCATGTATCCGGTATTGCTGGCCTTCTCAAAACTCTCCACCCTGATTGGAGTCCAGCAGCTATTAGATCCGCAATCATGACCACCGGTATAAATATATCATTATTTTATCCAAGCCAATCTAATCAAGTTCAATATATAGTCCTAAAACAAGTGCGTAATTATCCTTTCTCGTTATACTACCCTCATTTTTACTTGCAGCAACACCGACAGATGCAAGAAAGCAACCAATTCTGGATTCAAACAAACTCCTGGCAACCCCATTCGCATGTGGTGCAGGACATGTCAATCCAAACAGTGCAATGGATCCTGGCCTTGTTTATGAGTTGAGCGTTGATGATTACTTGAGCTACTTATGTGGTCGTCACTACAATGAAAGCACGATATACAGATTCTCAACAGAAGAAAAGTTCAGATGTCCTGAGTCATTCAGCATCACAGGCTTCAACTACCCTTCAATTGCGATTCCTAGTCTGAATGGCTCAGTCATTGTTACTCGAAGAGCCAAGAACGTTGGTAAACCGAGCACATACAAAGTACTCGTGGAGGCACCAGCTAGAGTCTCAGTTGTTGTTGAGCCTAACAGCTTGACCTTCACAAAAATCGGCGAAGAGCTGCCATTTAAGGTCACTTTAAATCCTGTGGGAAATGTTACAGGTGAAGACTACGCATTTGGAGCAATTACGTGGTCAGATGGTTTTCATAATGTGAGGAGTCCTATTGCCGTGAAGCTATAGGCATACATATGCTGGTTGAGCTTAAGGAGGAGCCCTTGGTTCTCCATTGAAATCAATTATAGCTCGTTGGATAAATTCTTGACGTGATCAAATGAAGAACAGTATAACGTTCGTACGTACTGGAAGACATAAAGGAACCAATTTATACTGTTTTTGTAATCGACTTCTTCTCTTAAATTAGTCTCTGAGTGCCATTCCAATAGCAATTTTACAAACATTGGCTAATGTTCAACGTACCAAAGGAAACACGAGAATTTGAAGCAAGGAAAATTCTAACAATTAAGTATCGCAACCATTAATATGGTCACAGTTTCTTGTTCCTCTATTGGATTGTTATTTTGTTGGTGGATTTGCTGCATGCAGCTCGCATCTGACTCGCTGTGCACTTCGAGTGACATTTCAGCATGCACACAATTTCTGCATCTTACTCCAGTAAATTCCAGTCGAAAGAGATACTCTGTTGGAGCAGCCTTGAGGATTAACCAATAAGCAACAGTTATGGTTGAATTGATAGTAAATGAAGAAATTAATGCCCGGGGAATAACACCATGCTACGAACATCAAATGAGTGCTTTTCATTGAATTGCAAGAATGTCTGCGTATGAATTGCTCAAATGGAATGCCATCTCAACGCAATTCCAAGTCTGGGAAAATTGTATTGAATCATTTGACAAATTTAAGCAACAATTCAAAAATATTCTAGCCTCCAAATAGAAAACCAGCTGCCTGCTCCTCGTTGCCATCAAATAATTGAAGGGCTTGTATTACTGCCTGTCTTCCGAAACCCAGCTCAACAAGCTTTGCAACCTTGGCTTCAAAATCAGCTCCCTACGACCAAATGATTTCAGTTAAAAAAACAAGTGATAAGAAAAATAACCACAACTTTTAAATTAATCCAAGTTGACCACTAACTCTAGTCTGCCACTTGGATGAATAATTTAGATTGATGATTAACTAACAACTGATGGCAAAATTTGCCATCCATTCAGTATAAACCTTAGTGACCATCAAAACAAATAGAATGTTGCAGAATTACCTGAGTCGCATCACCACGAATGCCTCCTGTGATCGGTGCAAGTAAACAAGAAAGGATCATCAGTAATATATAAATACAATCAAATTCACAGCCCACATCATTACGACAGTTTATGAAAAAGCACCCTCAGCTATCATGACAAAAAGAGTAGTATACATTAATCTGCTTAGCCATTATTCAAATGGCAAAACTAGCATGACTGACATATAAAAAAAAATAAATAAATAAATAAAAGCCAGAAACTAACCAGAAGATTGTCCTCCTACAGTTACATTACTTTTCTTATCTGTTGTTCCTACTGTCACCTGGGAATGGCAAGTGATCAACACCAAACATACAAAAGGCACAGAGATATTGCTAGACATGAATTACTAAACATGTAACAAGTACATAAATTAATAAGGGAGCATTTAGAGAGAAATTGCACGCCATGTACTGTTTCCCTTCACAAAACTAATATATGTGAAGCATACCACTCTAAATTATATGGCCATAGAGCCTGGCCTATAATGTAGTCTTCACCAGAATAAGCATGAGAATGGTAAATGAGGGGAACTAGGTAACAAGCATTCCAAGTTACCAACGCTCCTACCCCTGTAGGGCAGGATGAAACTTTTTCAGTTCTACTCGTGTACAGACTTATCAATTTAGACTAATTTACATAAATAAGATCAGCATTGGACATTTAAAAGTCTACAAAGCCACAATTTATATAAAGTTCAGTTCATTTGAATAGTTAGAAAATGACAGGCATGAAGGGACTCTGATTTATCAAGAGTAGACTTACTGCAGTTCCTGAGCTGGATGCTTGCTTGGAATACCTCTCTTCATCCAGAAAATGAGAAGGAATGTCTTTTTCTGAAAAGCACATAATTTAATTTTAACTTTCAATCGTAATCTACAGAGCTACACAACCACTGTAGGCATACATAGAAAATAATGGCTAACACTAAACATAAAATAAACTAAAAATAATAAATACAGATATGAGAAGACCAACCTTGCAAAAATGGTACTGAAACTTCTCCTCCACCAACTCTTAAGACATTCTCTTTTAGATCAATGATGCACTGCAGGCAATGGCACCATTAAATAAATAAGCAAATCCTGCTAAACCTCATTAAAGAACTGAAAAGGCCTCTGCATCAGAAATTAGACCAAGGGATGGTGCTACCTGGTGTTTGCGCAGCATATCTAGTCCAAAGAGGAATTCCATGTTGGAGGAATCCAGTACCACAAATGAACACGGGTAGAATACATTCCCAATCTACAGGAAGACAAAAAAATTGACAAAAAGAAAAAAATAACCGAAAAAATTCAAGGAAGCATTTAAGCATAATGTATTGATTCAAATTTCAAAGAAAAGTCTGTCCCCAAAGCATAAGGTATAGGCTCTTTGACATCCACATGTAAATAGATTTGAGACCTTGATTGGGGCTACATGTATTCGACCAAGAATCTCTGATTGACCAACTCCATGAGCAACACCTCTATAACGATCATCTAAAAGCCTCAACAATCTGTAAATAGCCATTCCAACAGCCTTAGAACAAAATTTTTTAAGTTCTTATTAATTAGCTAAATATATATGGTACGTGCTTAACCAAACAAAATCACTGCAAGGAACCAGCAATCAGGAAATTCTCCTTAAAACAGTTTATAATATGTTGATTACAAGAAATTATGGTGAGAGTAGGTAAAGAGCCAGGTCTATTACGAAATCATCATCAGATATTCCATGTTTTACTCAAATCTTAACCACCCCATTCCTACAGCAAAGCCACGGCCATCTATCTCAATTAGATAATGCAACAATTATACCCAACAGATCATGCACAAAGTGCCATCCAATAATGCGGGAACCTATAGAATTTACATTGACCCCATTGTACAACAATAAGAAGTGATCATCCATTCATAGCCTGATTTAAGTATAAATGTAAGTTTCCATGGGTCCATGCTTTATTATTCCTCACTAACTCAATCATGCACAACAGTAACTTGCATAACAATTCTTCAGAAATGCAACAGTGGTAACACAAACAAAATAATAAAGATACATAACACATACCCACATCGCTCTGCACAGCTTTTTGATATTATTGTTGACTGTGCACCACTATCTACAAATGCCTGAAAGAGGGGCACGAAAATGAAAAATCAAGTTTTCTAATTTCCTGAGACTCTCAGTAATAAGATGCATGCAATACACCCAAAGAGACAATCTTATATAAGTCTATTATTAACTGCAACAATTTTTATGGAAATGTGAAGAAAGAAACCAAGAGGAGTCCTGGGACTAAATATGTTCTAGAGAACACAAGAGACGCTAACAAGAAGACACCAATCAGTATAAGCTTTAATATCATATACCATAACCAACCATGTGATAAAAAAATGATATAATGCAACATGAGCACAGGCTAATCATTTTCTTATCATCTCTACCTTCAAAGGAACACCATTCACCTCCATGTCAACGTACAACATAACCTGAAGTGTTAAACAAATAGCATTAAAAGCTAAAACAAAAAACCAAATGAATTTGAAAAGTAGTGTACAAGGTTAGCAAGCATACATACCACCCTTGCAAAAGCTTCAGGGTTGTGTTCCAGGGCAGCTGCCCAGTTCTCATCAATTCCTTTCTGAAAATGAAATCCAAAAATATAAGATAGGTCAATAATCTATAAATAGAAGAGGCAGCCCCTCCAGAGAACATGAAAAGAGAACAGAAGGTAATCCACCATAAAATCTTCAGAGAAATTCTAAATATATAAGATCTGAAAATTGCATAGAAGAACTCATGTGGCCAAACCACATGCAAAAATCAGCAACAGTAAGAAGTTTGCACAATTGAACCTTAATAACAAGATATTCTGCAATTCAATCCAACAGTAAGAAACAATGCAGAAACATAGAAAATTACAAGTCAAAGTTGTTGCTAGTTTGCTTTTTACAACTTTCAGAATTAATACTGACCTGGCGAATGGCTGCTTCAATTTTCTTTTGTGCTTCAACATCAAAAGGATCTGCATAAAGAAGCGCCTAAAGCAAACACAAAGGAAATGGATGAATAAGCTTCTCATTTAAGATCCATAGTCAATTCATAATGGTCATACCTAAATTATAGGCTCCAAAAATGTCTTATAAAATGAAAATTCATAGTTTGGACAGAATAAAACAAGAATATCTAGAAACAGAAAACTTTTCATTCACAGTGATACAAGCTGACTTACCAATTCCTCTTCTTGTCGACGTCGTAACTGAGATCTCTGATGATGGCGCTCGCGTAATAAGTCTTGCAGTCTGTTGAGATCATTCCCAAGTAGAACTTGGGCTAATTCAGGATCACTCTGAAAGTTTGATACCAACTTATAATAAAAAATCCACAAATTTAAGAACTGGCCGCATAAAATAAGCTAATGTGTACAATGATGGACAGTTCTTCAACCAACACTCCTGTCTACCTGAAACAGTTGCGTCATTGTATTAGAATCATTTCGAATTTGTTGCTGAAAAGCTGCAGGGTTCACAGCAGATCCGTCTGGATTCAAGCTCACATCATTGGGTGGGACGTGCTGAAATATTTTGGAATTTTGTCAGTTAGTACTATAGATTTGGAAGCAGACTGTACATGAACTATGAAAAAAAGGCAGAAATAAAAAGATTTGCGGCTATCTTGTCCTTTACTCTATACAAGTTAACATGTCAAACTTCAATAAGAAGAGGCTTTTCCTTTTTTCATTGTTTTTCAAGTTTGCACAGATTTTTGACTAAACAATTTTACAGCCCTTAACATCCTTTTCCTGTAACTTGTTGTCACATGCAATCAAAATACCTAATTCAACCATTCAACATAAAAGAATACCACGTATCTCTATCAATTCTACATATCTCTATCATTTCTGGCTCAATTGACCCAAAAAAATCACTCAATAATTGGTTTTTTTAGTAGCATTGTGATCCACCTTAAACTTCTTCTGAGAAAATAGCACCAAAAAATTGTAAGTTTTCTTTGATAAGTAACTTAATTATCACATTATTAACAAATTAAACTGTTAATATACCTAACTAGATTAAAGAACCCCTACAGACGGTACGCATTACACCGGCAAATTGATGTTGAAGCCATCGTTACAAAGATTAACACAACAAAATTATGACAACTTAATCACTATGCTAAAATTGCAATAACCAATGAGATGGATCAATCTGGGACCCATTAAAAAACAATGCTCGGGTGGAGATCACGCCATTAAAAAAGCAATGAAACAGAACCAGCATTATGTGACACACCTAGATGCAGCATTAGAGACCATCATCACCAAATCCTCATCTTTAACACCTAATGCACTCAATTTCTCGACATTCCTCATCTCCCTCCCATTATAGAGCAGCTGTTGTTGCTGAAGCGGCACGCGTGTCTGCTCATATACACAAATAAACAAAAACTAAAACTCTTTATCATAGACTTAACCAAAAGATCAAACCTTTAATCCAGAAACAAAAAAGGAAAGATTTTTACCTCCACTTCAAGCAGAGCTTTCACGTTTTCAACCTGTTACAGAAATCCCAGAAAGAAAAAGTAAATATTAATCATAAATTCTACACAGACATACATATTATTCCGGGGTTTAATGGGTTTTACGGTTTCATGGTGGTCAACGTCCAAGCTAATGATCTGTTCGTCTGCAGTCATTACAGTAATCTTCATTTTTTTTTATCTTTCTCAGATTGGATCTCTGCCTTTCTTCTAACTTTTAATAGTGTGAAGTTTTGATTGCATAATTTGGGTATCTCAATTTTCGTATTCTACCTGGTCTTGAGTTTTTACTTTTAACATGGACTCCTTTCCGGTTAGAGCATTCCATTTGGTTATTTTTTTCGTTTACTAGAAGAAGAAGAAGAAGAAAAGTTGTAGGATTCTGTGGGGTGAGGAGCACGTATTGTATTTATGTTAGCCAATGCTGTAATAACACGTAGCAAAGCAAGCCCAACAACTGTTTTTAGCAAAAGGAAAAAATTCATGTAGTGGTATCGTTTTCGATGCAGTTACATCCGAGTACATAAATATACAGTGTGTTAAGGAAAAGCCTTGGTATGAATAAGCTGTTTCTGCTCTCTGTATTGCATTGCAGGTGGGCAGGAGTTGATTGTGTCTTGCCCTTGTCTTAACTTAGCAAACAGCAGTCGAATCTGGCCTCATCTAGCTCCAGAGTACTGCGTCGTTTCTTCTCGAGTTAATCACAAGATTTCTTCTCCTTCTATCAGATCAGTGAATTCTACGTTCCGATTTCAATTTCTCAACTTTCCTTGATTGATTGAAATATTGAATCATTTGGTGATTGCCCTCTGCGTCCCCCATGTCGAGCGGGCAGGTGACGAAACGAGCCAAGTACAAGACCTCCGTCAAGGACCCCGGCTCTCCCGGTGCTCTGAGAATGGTTTTGTTTTCTCTTTCAACGTCCTTTCCTGATGTTAAAGTTTCCACCTTTTGTTCTGTTTGATGGCACATCAATCATTAGTGCATTATTAATTAGAAGTTTTATTCTTCGTTTGTGAAGAATGATCAGAAATTGATGTTCATGCCGGATAATAGGAACTCCAGTACTAAGCTGGTTGTGGAGTTTAAGTCTATTCATGGTGGGATATTTTGTTTTTGGTTATTTTATGATAGTGATGGTGGCGAAAACCAATATTTATCTAGATTTTTCTGATTTTTATGGTGTTTATTTACAGGGCATAAATACACTAAGGAGGGATCGAACAAGCCGCCGCTGATTAATTTATCCAACGTTCAGGTTTTAAATCAAAATTTTTCTCATCTGCTGTTAGTTTTCCATGTTTTATCTGTGGTAGAGTATATTTTGTGTAACGTCTGCATTGTTTCAGGGTGGAAGCTACATTTTTGAGTTTGATAGTTATTCGGACCTCCATGTTTGCCGAGATTTTGTGAGTAAGTGGCATCAGTTTAATTGAAGATTTAATTTGCATTTGTGTTTTTGGTTTGTGCTATTGATGCAGACTTTCATTGGCTAGGAAAGTTTACTGGTTAGTTCCTTTTTCGCTGATTGAATACCCTCTTTGTGGTTGCCTTTTAAAAATCAAAATAAATAAGTAAAGCAATAGATGTATGATTTATTGGTTTAAGTTAGTTTAAGTTGTTTGTTCTGATTGTGCATTGCTTGGTGCCTCTTGAACAGGTAAAGTCCTTGAGAAGTCTAGAGAAACTTCGAATGCTGCTTCTGAAAAATCTGCTGTTAAGTTACCTGATGAACAACTTAGTAAAGCAGAAATGGAGCTTCGGATTAAACTCTTGCAAGAGGATGGGTGATTTTACTTTCCCATACTTTTCTATTTCATATACTTGTGTAATCTAGTTACCAAAAGACAGTTCAATTTTAGATCCTTCTTCTGCTTCTGAGTTAACCCTTGTTCTCAAATCTAGTATTGATTCAGTTTTTATTTGCTTGATGTCACAAATTTTTCCTCTGCAGCGAGTTGCAGAAACTTCATCAGCAATTTGTAGGTGGTAATATCTTGACAGAAGCTGAATTTTGGGCTGCTAGAAAGGTTGGATTTCTTTTTTAAGATCTTTGATTAAATCTTGTATTTTTTATGTCTTCTGCATATCACTAACATATGAATTTTCTGCTATTAATTGATTTCTATCTTTCTGTTTCCTCCAATGGATAAACATCTACATTGAGCTACTATTCTATCTATAGGAAGATCAAATAATGATTATTTCTGAGGGACATTTAATTGTTACTCTGCTGTTTGTTCGTTATGCAGAAGTTGCTGTATAGAGATTCTAGCAGGAAGTCAAGACAGCGTATTGGTTTTAAAAGTGTCATGATTTCAGATATCAGACCAACAACTGATGGCCGAGTATGTAATTCTCTCTCTCTCTCTCTCTCTCGCTCTCTCTCTGTTGCAATAGTGTTTATTATGAGTTTGTTACTAGTTGCCATGTAATTTCACTCTTGGGAATTTTATAATTGTAGTTTTCTTTTTATTTCAGACAAACAAAGTTACCTTTAGTTTGACACCAGAGATTATTTTACAGGTGTGAGTCTCTTCTCATTTTGATCTACTACCTAATTGTTTGTTTGGATTTTTATTTTCAATTTTGTACATTTTTATAACTGAATTTATATGGTAGTCATTTTAGGAGCATAATTAATTGAAGTTGCAATGAAAAAATTTTGTTTGAGCATCAGGAGGACCAACCCAAAATGGGCTGCTAAGGAGTAAGGAGAAAAGGTTGAAAAATCAAGCAAGAATTTTTTAAGAAAAAAGAAAAGAAACATTTGCTACAACAGTTTGCTTTGTCAAATCAGTGATATGCAATTGATGTAATAGAAAATTATTGTTACTGATGAATATGCACAGTGTTTTGGAAATTATTTATGAAAATCTTGCCTACCGATAATTGAAAGTAAAAATTAACTTTAAATGATCCAATGGTTGTTTAGCATAATCTATGTTATTGCAAGTCATTAAAACCTTTTTATTGAAGGTCAGTAATCATAATATATTACATTGAAGAAATCTGTTTTTGCGCACCTGGACTAATAATTCAGTACTACCGTGCCATCTCATGTTGCTAATTTTCTTTTCAAGTGGTATGGAGATTTTCCAAACACTTAGCTTTCTTTGCGGTTAATCCTTTTGCCTAACTTATTTTCATTGTATTCATGGTTAAATTTTCTTCTAGATTTTTGCTGAGAAACCAGCAGTTCACCAGGCATTCTTGACTTTAGTTCCCAACAAGGTAATGCTATCGTTGGAACTACTCTTTTGACTCTTTAGGCATTGCCAATGGTCAAACTTATTATTATGTCAATTGTTGATATCAGTTTTAGTTTTTTGTATTTTCTGCTTTTCTGTTTTTGGTGTATGATATATGTATATTCAAATTTAGATGACAGAAATGGAATTCTGGACCAAATATTGTAGAGCAGAATACCTTAACCGTACAAAAAATGCTAATGCTGTGGCAGCAGAGGCTGCTGAGGATGAGGAGCTTGCTGTTTTTCTGAAGGAAGATGATATATTGGCTGGCGAAGTTAGGAAGAAGGTGCTCTTTCTTGGATGGTTGCAACCTCTATGCATAAATGTTTGAATTAACATTTTTGTGTTGCTAACACTTCTTTATTTTATTTCTCTCTTCTGATATTTGTCCTTAAGAGCCTCTATACAATTGCAGATTAGACGGGTTGATCCAACCTTAGACATGGAAGCTGATGAAGGGGATGATTACACCCATCTTCCTGTAAGTTGGATGGCACCATTCTCCAATTCACTTGTCGGATCTTCTGTCACTTTTCGTATTTCAAGTTTCCAACTCTATGTTGGACTTAATTATAACCTTTATTATTGTTCACATGCTTTTCCTGAAAGCATATATGTTGTCAAAAAGTGCCATGACTGCTCTTTTTGAATTGGCTGGAAACTCTTGTAATTATCATATTCCGAATTTGTTGATCTGCAGGATCATGGGATCTTTCGTGATGGTAGCAAGGAATCAAATGAATCACAGCATGAGCATTACAGAAGGACTCTGTTGCAAGACCTTAACAGGCATGCTGCTGTTGTTCTTGAAGGAAGAACTGTAGGTAAGGCACTCCATAGAATTTACTTCTGTATATCTTTAGTACATTCCTTCATTGTGTGACATAAACGTGTGACAATAAGTTACGTTATGCCTACTGTTTAATACACT
The DNA here is from genome assembly GCA_019650275.1 of Xylocarpus granatum. Taxonomy (NCBI): domain Eukaryota; kingdom Viridiplantae; phylum Streptophyta; class Magnoliopsida; order Sapindales; family Meliaceae; genus Xylocarpus; species Xylocarpus granatum. The sequence continues at coordinate 58,817 of BNST01000686.1, forward strand.
TATATATAGATTTTAACGTTTGTTACTATGTCAATGCAGATGTGGAGAGAGAAGACAACACAAGGGCTGTAGCAGAGGCACTTGCCAGGTCAAAGCAGGGTTAGTATGGTTTAGATTTCTGTAGTTTATCCATTTCCAATTTAAAGTTTCCTCATTGGTGCTATAATTCCCTGTTATTTGCACTTAATATAGGTAAGGAGGGAACTGATGGAAATGCAAATGAGGAGAGGTTGGAAAGAGTCTCTCGGGTGGCAGAAATTGAGGATCTCCAGGCACCACACAGTCTTCCTCTAGCCCCCCTTAGCATTAAGGTTTTCTAGCTTCTCTTTTTCTGCTGTTAGTTTATTTCTGTTCAATAGATAATTTTTGGTTCTATTTCTGAAACTAGGATGCTCGGGAGTACTTTGATTCTCAACAAGGTAATGCACTAAAAGCTTCCAGAGATGCACAGGCTAGAGTGGAATCCATGAAATGCAGCTTGACCATCCAGGAAGCATATAGTTCTCTGAGGGATGCAATTTCTGAGATTAAAGACATGGGATTGACTGATCCTGTAGTTAATCCTGAAGTGGCTCTTAAGGTATTAGTATCTTTGCTTGTGATGGTAATTTATGTCTAATATATAGAAAGAGTGGAATTATAATATTGATTCAAGAGTATAACTGTTCAACTTTGTGTTTAGGTATTCAATGGATTGACCCATAATATATCTAGTATCAAATATCATCTTGGTAAAAATCCCCAAGAGAGTGTTCTAGACAGATTGCCAAATACAACCAAGGAGAAACTGCTATACGTAAGTTGATCATGGTTTTTATAAATATTATATAGTCATTCTGTCTTCTCTAATTGATTTTGATATTTAAGTGGCCAATGATATGTGAAATGTTCAGCATTAGACTTCACTTTGAACTAAATCAAATTTTTGCTTCTTGTTGAACTTACTAATTATATTGATAGATTTTGATTTAGTTTCCAGTGAAATTATGTTTACAGAGAAAACTTTTATTGTCTGCAGCATTGGACATCTCTTCAAGAAATACTGAAGCATTTCTGGTCATCATATCCAATTACTACATCACATCTTTACATTAAGGTAAATATTCTTGTTCCTTTTTCACAAATGAGATCCTTTTATTATATATCTCTTTTTTTTCAAATTGAAGGTTAGTGTTCTCCAAAAAACATTTTTAATTTTCATAGAATTATCAACATTTTTTTCCTCTTTTGGAATTTTAAAAGTTTAAAAGTACCAATATCTGTGATTCAACATTTGCATTGGCCAGGATTTATGGAAACTTCAGTTGAACTAATTTTATCATTTGTGAATTCAAGTTCTTGGGGTTGACCAACCTGCCACCCAAAGAACCTTCTCCCTCTTCTCTGCATCACAATTCAAATAATTCAAAGGCCAGTTCGAATGGACCCTTGACAAAAATGCCAATGTTGTTTAAAAAAAAATTACCTGGGGGTGGGGTGCACATCTTTTTACCATGTGGATTACCCTGAAACTTTTATTGTGGAAGGAAGCTTTCTATTTTATGGGAAGTGGATCTTAGGTCAGCATAGTTGAAAGTCGTCAGTAAGCATTGCCTCAAAATGCATAATTATCGAGGACAAATAATGCATTACACAACATTAAAACATGCTTTCGGTCAGAGTTCTTTTAACATATGTCGCTTTTGATTCATCGGATTTAGCATTTCCATGTTCCTTGTTCTTTTTTTGATATATGCAGGTAAACAGACTGAAGGATGCCATGTCAAATATGTATCCACTACTGGAGGTATGTTTGTGGCTAAATTACAGCCTTTGGCTTTTGTTTTTGCTCATGGCTTTGCATTGAATTAATTGCTAGCGAAACAAGCATCGTTGACAGGTCTTATAGAGCTTTACTAATGAAAAGAACCTTTAGGTTGAGGACTAGGATTTCTACTCTCCCTTTGTTTTTCTCATTTTACATGTTTTTATTAATCCCATGAAAAGAAGAATTACTTGAGCCATTTGTCTGAGGTAAAAGAGAAGTTGTTTAAGGTAAATTGCAATGGATGAAAGATTGGGTAACGCTTTGCACCTGATCTCCATAGGATGGATGCCCTATCAGTGGGCACATTTTTTGTTCTCTAATATAGTCATTTATACACCATTTTACATTTGAAAAAGTCATTCCTATCCTAGTTGTCCCTAAATGAAGAAAATTGTTGGCCCATCTTTACCGTACAGGGCTGTATTCTTGTATTTTGCTTTTAATACGAGTACTCATGCCTTGAGCATCTACTTTGATGGTATCTACTTTTTGGATCTGTGGATGAATGGAAATTGGGATAAAAACATTGTGTATTAGTTTTTTGTTTCTTCACTCCATGTCAAGCATTCTCTTATGGTTTGACTGATGAAAACAGCTAGGGGAATGAATTATGTTAATTTCTAAACTCTATTACGGTAAAGCCTTGGGGTTGACCTAATATATGGTGCCTGGTGAAGTGCTGCATCTGATATGTAATATTCTGTGTTGTTGATTGTTTAATCATGGGATTTACGAAGGGCATTAGTAGTTACAGTCAAGTTACTTCCTTTTGATTGTTTAATCATGGGATTTACGAAGGGCATTCATAGTTACAGTCAAGTTACATCCTTTCTCATGCTTTTATCAAATCCCAGGAATTGAAGGCATCGTTGCCATCAGATCTCCGGCACCAGGTTTCCCTCCTTGTTCGTCCAATGCAGCAGGTCAGCATGTCACTGGGTCCAATTGCGTGGTTTTATAGACCATTTGAACTTGAACTTTCCCGGGAAGAGAATAATATACATATATTGGGTTGTGTTGGTAGTTACTCCTAGTGTTTCCCAGAACTCATGGAAAAGAGCTATTTTGGTGCAGGCTCTAGATGCTGCAATTCAACATTATGATGCGGACTTACAGAAGAGATCAGCAAAAAGTGGAGAGAAACCAAACGGATATGTGTAGAAGAAGAATTTTGTTCATCTCATCACTACTTTGCTAGTATCATATTGTGACATTCCACCAAACTGCATCCTTTATACAAATGTACATCAAATCAATTTTGTCATGAGCTTATGCTAGATATACGGCATTTAAATCCGCTGTAAAAGTCTTCTTCAATGCCATTCAAGGTGGTAGACATATTTTTAAACTCCAGTAAATTTTTGTCATTTTTGCTAGGAGCCTATGCTAAATCCGTTTGGTAAACCTGTTAGTTGTCGACATTTAGAGCCTGCGTTCGGTTTTCTGCCGATAGTCTTATGTATTCTGCTTGGGACTGTCATGTAAACACCGACCATCTTGCGTTCTATGAAAGTAGAATCTCAAATCCCCTGTATCTCATTACGGTCAAAAAGTGCTTCGAATACAATGACCAGACTGGTCCGGTAAGGTACTTCCACAAAGCACTTCGTCTAGATGATGCCCATGGTCAGTTTTTCAACGCTTTTCTGGGACTAATGGATTTCTTCTAGACTAGAATCCGCAGTGTCAAACACTGCTAGTTCGTATTGGGATCCTTAAGCTTAATACTAGAATCTCAAATTTCTGGATAAAAGTTCTTAAATTGGAAGTAGACAGGACCGTTGCATCATATTCTCATGCTGTAAGATTGAATTATTCTACTAGATAATAACGCTGTATAATCAAATTAATAATATACTAAAACGAAATTGAATCATCACCATCAACAGCATCAAGGTGAAAACCAGAAACCAGACGGAAACATAAACACATACTATTTTATAGATCCAACATGAAGGAATCTCGAAATCGAAATCCAACTGATACAATCATCCAAATTAGCAACACGAATGAACGAATAAATGAACTATAATCTAGAATGGACTGGGAGGAGGGACATAACCCAAGAAGGGTCTTCCAGTTCCACAAAGAGAGCCACGAATATTAGGATCGCAGGCATGCAGATTATCCTTAGCCTTGTGAAATGCCTTCTTGAATACTCCAAACCCGAATAGAAACCCGATAAGTACCACCACCGCAATCAAGCAAATGCAGAACATGCATACCTTGGTTCCACAACACATGTTCGCGCAGATCCCTTTGTTAAAAACCCTTCTTTCCTTTCTCTCTGAGTTCTGGTTGGATCTTGAGAATTCTGAACTGGGTTGTGCGTAATCTCTTATAGAATCTGAATAGTTATAGTAATTGTAGCGAAAGGGCAATGCTTGAACGTTATAGTAATTGTTCGCTTAAAAGGTAAGCAATAATAATAGTAATAAAGGCTTGGAAGAAAGATTGATGGTATTTCAATTTGAAGAAAAGGTGAGTTTGTTGCAGGTACTGTAAATATATATTTAAAAAAAAGAATTTTTATTCTATTGGAGTGATAGGTTGCCATGGCAGCTTTTTATTGGTCAGATTTCAAATTCTGGAAATGGCACACGCGACTCGAAATGGGGGGTATGTATGTAATTTAATTTTTGCTAAAAAAGGGTAACATTGTACACCGACTCTTATCTTGGGGGGAAAGCCCAACGGGGGAAGTAAATTTTCCATGGAGTTAGCGTAAAAGGCTTACACAGACAGCTAACTGCTGTTCGGATGGATCCTAAGCTTGTTATTGGGAGACAGACATGCACATTCCGACTAGTGTGAGCCCGGATGTGCTGGTTTATGCGTGGACGATATACGAATCTCCTGATGATGAAGCAGAGGGAGATTATGTCCATGTGTCGATAGACGACCACCGCCTGTTGGGTTTCTGCTTCTACTGATGGCATGGTCTGTGCTTCTGCCTCCGAGTTATGTCTTACTTTTTGATGCAAGTTTTGCATAACTCTATTGTTGACGAACCTACTGGAGTGTTGCCAGTGAATTTAACCGGACAATAAATAAATCTTAGGAGAATGTCTGCAATGACAATGTGTTTTCCCTCCCCCTTGGATCTTTAAGCTCTAGAATGCTAAGCAACTTCCCTTTGAAACTCTAGTGCAGTAATTCTTAGATGGTTATACTTATTGTTAGCTCTGCTGCATTACGTTTGACTGCTTGGTCGTAAGCTTTTCCTTTTGATTGAACGATCAGGCCTTCTTCTTCCAGGGACCGCTAAACCCAGAAGTGGAAATTTGGGCATCGGGAAATGAACAAGGATGGCAAGCCCCATTGATTATATTAGCAGAGGTTACTGTGACCTTGCCCATTTTGAGTTCCAGTGGGATTGATCCTCCAGGTGAACATACAGTTAAGCTTTGTTATGTCCACACAATTGCCTTTCTGGAGCATGATTTGAACTTGTCCCAGTGTCTGCCAGCCACCTCTAGGAAATGTAGACCTGGAGAGTTCAGATTCCAGGATTTTATCCGATGCAAGCGATGCCGAAGGTTCTGCTGCTTTGGACTAAATGGAAGCTGGGCGATGCAGAGTTCCTGAACCTGAACGAGTTCACCTACTCTCCACCCCAGTGCCGGCCCCCAAATTCTCGCTCTTCTGAACAGAGATAGCAACAATAACCAAGTTGCCTCCGGTTGACAGAGTGAGGCAGCTTTTGGGTGATTACGTGGTTTATGACGTAGACGTCAACGAAGGAGAGCGAGAAATACCGCAGCTGGAGGCAACTCCGATCACTAAGTACGGCTCCGATCGTGGGCTTGTTTTCGGGAGACAGATTGCTGTTAATAAGTATTTCGTCTGTTTACGGTTTTGAATTTCAATACAGCTTCTCGCTCCATGCTCCGCGGCCACACTAAGGTATTTGGTTATTTTCCAGCGTAAATTTCTTTAACAAGTCGTTACAAATTCGTCGGAATGTGAACTAGAGTGCTTCCAAAGTTCATGAAAATGCGAAATTCGATGGTTCGAAATTCATAAATAAGCCATTTTAGAAATTCTGAAATACATTAAAATGTCTTCTAAAGTTTGCCAGAAGCCTCTCTGAGATCCCTTAAGACTTAGGACTGATTATTTTTCGAATAAATAAACCAAGTCGGGTTTCTCTGCATTGAGCTAAACCGCATTAAATTTACCCCCGCGTGATATTGGACCGTAAAATTAAGCAGCTGTTAAGCAGCTGGATTAGTTTGTATTTTGGTTAAACCTCATGAACATGTTTTTATTAGACCTCTTGAAATTTGGCCATTTATGCGGAGGATGTGCACCTTTTGGCTGGTGTGAGTCTGGAGGGGCGAGTTTATGGGTGGGAGATACATGAAGGTCTAGATGATCAAGATAAGCCACAAATAACAGGAAATCTTCTTATTGCTATTCAATTTTTGGATGGAGAAGTAGAGGGAGCTTATGTGCATCCACATGTTTGTTGGCATTGTAACAATCAAGTAATTAATTGAATACAATTCTATTTGTTTTTGTGGTAAATTTAAATTTTACAGTGTTAATTTGACTCTATAATGGTTTGATTTGATTTTACAGGATGTTTTGGTGGTTGGGAGTGGAAAATGTGTTTTAAGAATAGATGCTACGAAAGTTAACAAGGGTAAAGGCTTTTCAGCAGAGTCACCTCTTTGATGTTCCGTTGATGGTCTAATAGATGGGGTTCAGTTATTTGGTAGACATGATGGAGAAGTCACTGATAATGGACAGCTACATGTTTGGTTTCTGCATCTTCTGACTGCGTGGTTTGTGCTTTTATAAGCTATTTTGTACGGGCAATAATTTTTATCCTTTTATTTTTCATTTATGTGGTTGCTGAAATTTTATATGGAGAAAAAAGTCAGATTAGTTAAGGAATGGTTCACTTAATGATTATTTAATAATGAAATGAATAAAATAATGATTTATTTGAAGTTCCTACTGGAGTTGTATGGGGGAAATTAATTGACCGTGGCAATGATCCTAGGTAGATTGTATGCAATCAGCGTTCTTAATTGATGGTCATCGGTCTATTGACTATTCTTTGGTTTTCTAATTTCTCTCTCTCTCCTCCTCGACCCTTTGAATTTTAGATTGAGTGTATAGTGCAGTAAGTTTCTTGAACGTGTCCGGGCTTGTTGTCCAACAGATAAAGATTGGGGAAGATGGCAAGGCAGCCCCACTTACTGTATTGAAACCACATGGTGGCCAACCTGTGACTTCAGCTCAGTACTTGACTGCTCCCCACAAGACAGGTCAAGTCATTATTATTACAGTGGTACATGCTCACTTAGTTCCTTATCCTACCCAAATGCTAAGCAGCTTCCTCTTAGGTGCTCTGGCTCAGTTTCCTGGATGGTTAAGTGCTTTTTTTTTCCTTTTGGCTACGTTGTTTTATTCAGGCATTCATAAGTTTGCTAACTTAAACAAAATGTTAGCAACTTCCATTTATTTATGTTTACAGAAAGTTCCTCTTTAGAGTGAATTTCACAAGAGCTAATTGTTGCATTTGCCTTATAATGACAGCTTGTTTATTGCATTTGTTTGTAATTGAACTAGGAAACCTTATTAAAAGAAGTAATCTCTTTCCAGGGACATTTAAACTGGGAGATGAAGATTTGGGCCTCAGTGAGTGAAGAAGGATGACTGCATCCTAATTATGCTGAATCATGGAAGTGTACACAGACATTGGACTTGAAGAGGTCAGCTGAACCTTGTGTTGAGGATGCATTCTTTAACCAAGCTGTAGTTTTGTTTCGAGCTGGCATTATCTTAATTGCAAATGCTAAGAGGAAAGTAATATATTCCATACACTTAAGACTAAGGTGATAATCCTGCAGCAAGCCACATTGATAATATAACCAAGTTTACAGTGACCCTGCCTATTTTAAGTTTGATTGGGACAATTGCTCCTGGTGAACATATGGTTAAGCTTTATTGTGTCCGGACAATAGCTATTCAGCAGTATGCTTTGGACTTGTACCAGTGTCTTACACCACCAATAGACAGTGTGCAGTTGGACAGGTCATCTTCCAGTCTTTCACGTGATGCAAGTAGTGCAGAGTGGTTTGCCGCTTTGGATGCAAATCGAAATAAACTTAGCACGTTTCTGTTTCCTAGTTTGACATCCGAACCAAGTTTCTCTGAGACTGCTACTAGTGTAAGGTATCCTCTAAACCTATGTCTCTGGAACAGACAACTTCTAATACAAATGTTGTTTGTGTTACACCACCACCTCTTCCTCCTCTGAGTCCAAGGCTATCTGGAAACCTTCCTTGCGTAATGATGCAGAGAGTGATGAAATGAAAATTGCAGCAAATGATACATCTAGGGTGCTTAATCCATCTGTGATGTTCAAACATCCAACTCATTTGATAACTCTTTCAGAGACCTTAATGTCAGCCACATCTTCCAAAACTGCTAGTAAAAGAATGACGAAGATGTGAATATTCAAGAGGTTATTGTCAATAGCAAAGGTAGCAATGCTGAGGTGGAGGCTAAAGTAGTGGGTGAAACAAGACCTATTCATAATGGTGAATTTGGTTCCAAGAGAGAATCTGAAAACTTTGTTTCATAAAATAGAGACAAATTATTTTGCTCCCAGCCTTCAGACTTTGGAATTGACACGGAGGAGTGAGTTCTGGAATATCCACAGAAAATTATTTTGTGGAGGGAGGTCGGGAAGTTGATGGAGCTGGCAGAATGGAGTCACTTGCCCAACCTCCTCAAAACAATGACATGAACTTCCAGGACTCTACAAAAGATATGGTTGGAAAGATTTCTGAATTAGCTACGACTACAACAATTCCACAAACAAGAGCACCTAGGGCAAAGGGCAAAAAGCAGGAGAAAAATTATGAAGTGTTAGGTCAATGTTCTCCATATTCCAATGTTTTTAATATAGCTGATTTGTCCAATGAACATGGTGAGAGTTCAAGTCTGCCCTCTGCACAAGCTGCCTTTCCTCAAGTTATTGCCATGCAGCATATGCTTAATCAGGTGATTGCTTGGAGCAGCGACACATTAACATATCTTTAATGCATGCCAAGTTGTTCTGTTTTTATGCTTAAAAATAGTTTCTTATGATCAAGAGAGTGGTAATGGGGAGTAATTAACACCATTGTATAGGAAGGAGATCATTTTAACATTTATGGTTACTTCATACTTGGTTTGCTTTGAAAAATAATAATATTTGGGTTATCAAAAGTAATACCATAAAACCTTTATATACCGTTGTTTTTGTTGGTCAATGACAATTCTGCTACTGACTTCATTATTTTTCCTTGTGCTAAAAATTTGAAATAACACCCATATGGCTATTGCAGAGCTTTGATTTTATGTGAAATTGGAAGTTGAGAGTTTAACTTTGGTCTGTCTTGTGTAATTGCAACAGCATCTATGATAAGCCATCAAGAATAATATTACATATACGTGCATTCTGTTTTTCAGTTAACTTATTCACTCTTGGCTTTGCTTTTGTGAAGCTAATGACCATGTAAAAGGATTTGCAAAAGCAGATGTTAAACTTAGTTACCCTCCCTGTTACCAAAGAAGGTAGAAGACTAGAGGCAGCTGTAGGGAGGAACATTGAGAAAGCTGTTAAAGCCAGTACTGATGCCTTGTGGGCTCGTTTTCTTGAGGAAAATGCTAAAAATGAGAAATTATCACAAGACCGCACACAGCAAATAACAAGAATGCTAACAAACTTAATTAACAAGGACTTGACAACCTTATTCAGGAAAGTGGTGAAGGAGTTGGCTGCAGTTGGAACAGCCATTTGTTGCACAATCACTCCAAGTATTGAGAAAACGATAACTTCAGCTATTGCAGAGTCCTTCCAGGTTGGAATTATGAAACTCTGGCTCTTCCAAAATGAATTGTTGTATCAGTATCCAATTGATACTCTGTGCTGCAGAGAGGAGTTGGTGACAAGGCAGTGAATCAGCTGTAGAGATCAGTTTATTCAGGACTTGAAGATCCTGTTGGTAGGCAAATCCAAGAACAGTTTCAAACTTCTGGCAAGCAAGCGCTCCAGGTGCTAATTCAACTGGCTTAGTACAGCTCATTTATTCGTATGTGGACCAAAGTTAAATTAGTTATTATTGAACAAATTGGGTGTTCCATCTGACGTGTCCGGAGAATTTCCAATATTATCTGTCTTTTCATGCAGGATGCTCTAAAGTCTAGTGTGGAAGCTTCAGTGATCCCTGCCTCTCAGAAGTCATGCAAAACTATGTTTGAGCAAGTTGATGCTACTTTTCACAAAGGAATGGTTGAACATACAACTGCAGCTCTGCAACATTTTGAGTCTCCAAGTTCTCTGTTGGCCCTTGCTTTAAGAGCGCGCAATTTGCATGTTATTCAATTCTTCAAGAAGCAGCACGCTTTTGTCTTTTCCTATTCTTACCTCCAATGTCTAATAAACCAAAATGATTTCATTTATGCACTCTGATTAGAAGTATGGGTCTGCCGGGAAGTAATCTTAGGGGCATCAGAGAAGGCAATGTTTTGGCATAAAGAGTGTGGATTTTGATCCTAATGATCTGTTGTAGACTTGTCAAAGTGACAAAATAACAGTTGCACATGTCATCATTCTTGCCAAGACATTTCACTCTGTAGATGAACTATTTGTGCCTCTGCTTAACTTGCAGGATTCCATTAATTCTGCATCATCAATGGCTCAAACCTTAAGTGGAGAAATTGTTGATGGCCAGCAAAAACTATTAAGTCTTGCTGCAGGAGGAAACACAAGTGCTGTCAATCCCTTGTTTTTCTTATTTATTTGTGGTGATTTACAGGGTAAGATGAACCTGAAGTATGAAACTTGATATGTAGCTCTCGATCAATATTTATCATGAAGGTTTTTGGTTGCTATTCTAAGTTTAGAGCATTGTCTGTCCATGCTTCAGGTTGAGGCAGCTTTAGATCCAACAAAAGACCTATCGAGGTTGATATCCGATCGGAAAATGAGGAAACTTTCACTGCTTTCCTACAGAGAAGTGATCTGTCTTTAGTTTCTTCTGTTTACAGGTATGCTTTAGATTCTACTTACTGGGAGTTTCAGATTCTTAGTTATTTAGTCTCAAAATTTTGATTTTGGATTTGGGTCGGGGGGTTATAAACTGCTGTTATATTTCATCCACTCTCCTTAACGCTTACATTTCTGAGCTGTTTGGAGTTTAGCAGAGGATGAAGTTTCATCTCCGAACTAGTACAATCTTTTTCACTGTTTGAGCATGATGTATTTGATGTGAACAGAGAACTGGTATGGCTTACTGTATTTGAATTCTTAGAGATAATTTTACTCCAAACATGGTTGTAGCCAAGATTTATTAAGGTAGAAAATTAGGAAAAACTCTTAGAACAGTAACTTGATGTAAATTATAGAAAAAAAAACACTTATATTTTTCTGCTAATAAATAAAAATTCATATTTACTGCATGTTGTCCTCTTTTATAGTACTAGATTAAAACTACCTTTAATTTTTCTAGGATGCCTCACAACTCTTGGGTTTTCTAGACTTCTTTTCATAGGGTTACACAAAACAAGATGGACTCTTTAACTCTCATTAATTACTACAAAATTAGCTATTAATACTTGCATCATTCCATCCTCCTTGGAAAAACTGGCCCACGAGTTTGGTATTGTCAGTGACTTCTCCCATTTCCTTGCCATAGTATTGATACAAATATGAGACATTGAATGTAGAATCAATACCCATGTGGTTTGGCAAGTTAACTTCATAAGCATTTTCTCCAATTTTCTTGATGATTTTGTATGGCCCAATCTTTCCTTTACTTAGCTTGAAATAGGTGCCCACTGAGAATCTTTCCTTGCGTAGAAAAACCATCACCATGTCCCCTTCTTCAAAGCTTTGTGCATGTCTTCTCTGGTCTGCAAACTTCTTGTACTTGGCATTTGATTCTTTAATCATCAGTCTAATTTCTTCATGCAGCTCCTTGATTGTATTAACCATATTCTCTCCCTTGAAGTTGCTCTTTACTATTTCTGGTAAAGGAACTAAATCATAGAAATACATAGGTTGTTTCTCATAAACAATTTCAAAAGGATTTTTTCCTGTGCTACGATTTTTAGAATAATTGTAAGCAAATTCTGCTTGTGCCACTACAGCCGCCCATTGTTTAGGATTTGTGCTAACAAGGCATCTCAAAAGATTTCCCAAGCTCCTATTAACAATTTCTGTCTGTCCATCTGTTTGAGGGTGATGAGAAGTACTGTACTGTAGCTTAGTTTCAAGTTTCTCCCATGAAGCTCTCCAAAAATGTGAGAGAAATTTGGAGTCCCGATCTGATGTGATTGAATTTGGAATTCTATGTAAGTGCACGATCTCTCGAAAATATATATTTGCTATATTTGAAGTATCCATAGTCCTTTTACAGCAGATAAAATGAGCCATTTTTTAGAATCTATCAACCACCACATATGTGGAATCCATTCCTCACTGACTTACTGGCAATACCACAATTAAATCCACGCTTACATCCTCCCAAGGTGCTGTTGGAACTGGTAGAGGTGTATAGAAACCAGGATTCTGCACCTTTCCTTTGGATTTGGACATATTTGGCATTTTAGGCCAGAAAAATTTTTGTTCTACCATAGCATATGCCTTGTCTTGTCCAAAATGTCCACCCAAGCCAATACCATCCGTGCCTTGAATTATCTTTTCCCTCAATGAGCAATTTGGAACACAAAGTTGATTTCCTTTGAATGATAAACCATCATGCAATAAATATTTTCTTTGCTGCCCACCTACACAAGCACTCCGTATTCAGTCAAAGAAAGGATCAATAGAGTATAGGTCTTTAAAGGAATCAAAACCATCAATACTAACTGTCATATTGGTCAACATCAAAGTTCTCCTGCTAAGTGCATTAGCCACCTTGTTACTTGCTCCAGATTTATGCTTAAATCACAAATGTAAATTGCTGCAAATAAGAAACCCACCTTTTGGCTGTTTAGATGCTTTAAGGCTTCATGATCTGAGTATAAAACAAATTCATGTTGTATTAGATAATGCTCCCAATGCCTAAGAGCTTGAATGATGGCATAAAACTCTTGATTATAAGTGCTGTATCTTCTTCTTGTTTCATTTAGTATTTTGCTGTAAAATGACACTGGTTTGCCTTCTTGACTTAGAACAGCCCCAATCCCAATTCCCGAAGCATCACATTGCACTCCAAACACCCTATCAAAGTTTGGAAATACTAAGACAGCTGTTAAACTGAGCATTTCTTTAGTCTTCAAGAAACTTTCTTGTGCCTCTTCTGTCCATTCAAACCTTTCTTTCTTCATGCAATCTGTTATAGGAGAATTTAGAGTGCTGAATGCTGTAAAATGAGGCTGAACCATGAAACTACAAACTCCTCCCACTGCTCTTGGTGTTGGTCAGCTTGTTATTGCTTGAACTTTGCTATCATCAACTTCTATTCCTTCTGCACTAACAACATATCCCAAAAACAACAAAGAATCAGTGAAAAATCTACAATTTTTCATGTTGGCATAAAGCTTTTCTCTTTGTAAAACCTCTAATTCGTAGATATTATAAATGAGACTTTTTGGATGGACTGTAGACTAGTATATCATCAAAATATACTACCACAAACTTCCCAATGAAAGGTTTTAGAACTTGGTTCATCAAAAGCATAAAGGTACTTGGTGCATTTGACAAACCAAATGGCATAACAGTCCATTCATAAAGCCCATCTTTAGTCCTGAATGCTGTCTTCCATGCATCCCCTTTGCAAATTCTGATTTGGTGGTAGCCACTTTTAATATTAATTTTGGAAAAAAAACCTTGCCCCATGTAGCATATCCAGCATATCGCTAGCCTTGGAATGGGAAATCGATACCTAATTATTATTTTATTAACAGCTCTACTATCAATGCAAAACTTCCACATTCCATCCTTTTTTGGAGTCAAAAGGGCTGGAATTGCACAAGGGCTCATTAATTCCCTGATAAATCCCTTGTTCAGTAGTTCTTCAAGCCATCTTATTAAAATCTTCATCTTTCATTGGGGCAAGCACAACCTTAGCTCCATTTTTGTAGAATGCATAAACATTCTTTTCTCCATGATGAATAGTTTTATTGTCAAATTGGGATGGTCTTCCCAAGAGCAAGTGGCAAGCTTTCATATCAACGTCACATAAAACCTTGTCTGAATAATTTTTCCTAGTAGAAAATGGAACAAAACACTGCAGCATGACTTTTGCTTCACCTTCCTTCTTGAACCATGCCATACAATACGACCTTGGATGTGGTAACACCTCTAGGTTCAACTTGGTCACCATTTCTTTAGATATAAGATTCTCAGAACATCCTCCATCAATTATAAGCTTGCACAACCTGCCATGTGATGAGCATTTTATTTTAAACATATTATTTCTTCTCCAATCGCATTTTGATACTTTTGAAATTAACATGGTGCGACATATAACTAAATTAGGAAGATCTTGGTCCTCGTACGCAACTTCATCTTCTGTAAATTCTAGCAGCCCTCCATTTTCTTGAGATTCAACATTTGCCCCCTCAACATCAACATTCTCACTCTCTTCTTCATCGATCAACAAGTTGCTGGACTGTTTTCTGCAATCCAAAGATTTGTGACCCTCTTTTCTGCATTTGTAACAGATTATTCTCTGCCCAACAAACTGATTTGAGTTGCTACCACTTCCAAATGCATAATTTCTTGCTGTTGCATGACCTTGGCCTCGATTGCAACCTTGGTAATTAGTTGTTGGTCTAGGATTCTACATGCCACCAGCAGCTGCCACTGTCTTTGGATTTATATCTTGACTTCGATTTTCACCTGATTGGCCATGTCTCCTTGCACTTTGAACAGCGTAGTTGCTGGACCTCTTTTGTTGACTTTCAACCTTTGTAGCCAATTGAACACTAGCTAGTGTCCAACAAGGTTGTAGTTCCACCAGATTTCTTATATTTGGCCTCCTGCCCATCAAATAACAATTAGTAACCTGCACTTCTGTTTACACCAATTGTGCAAGGGTTCTCATTTTGTAAAACTCATTAGTGTACTCTTGTACAGAGAGAAGTCCTTGTTGAAGAGATTGGTATTGCTGAAATAGGATTCCTTCATAATTTAAAGGAAGGAATTGACAACGAACCAGCCACTTCATCTTCATCCAGTCATGAATCTTGTCCTTGCCCAATTGAATCTTGTCATCTGCACTTCTCCCACCAAAAAGATGCATATCCCTTAGTTTTATGGCCACCAACTTCACCCTTTTGTTTTCGGGAAAATCAAGAAACTCAAAGATTCTTTTTAACTTCATTCAGCCAACCAATCTAAAACTTCTTCTGGTTGCTCCTCTCCTGTGAAACTTGGAATGTCTGCCTTAACATTTGGATCTCGATCAGAGTCTATTGTATGATTGAATGTAGGCCTTCTTTCAAAAGGTCTAGCCCTTTCCTCTTCATCTGTAGAGTCATCTAAAACTTGTTGAATGAGCTCCATTGCAGGTTGATTTTTGAAATTTTTGCGCTGGTATGTGTACTTCTGTTGCTCTGTCTCCCGGCAGTAGAATTAGAAGGAAAAAGAGGACCGGATTGTTCTAATCTAGTGCAGAGTTGATTAATCTGTTGCTGCAAATTCATAAACTCCTCCCTTGTAGGGTCCTTTGCTGCACGGGAAGATGATGCATTTACTTCTTCTCGTATCCCACCCATAGATCCGCAACAATAGCAGGTCTGAAAAGGCTCTGATACCACTTGATGTAAACAGAAAATCAGTACAGCTTACTGTATCTAGTGCAGAGTTGATTAATCTGTTGCTGCAAATTCATAAACTCCTCCCTTGTAGGGTCCTTTGCTGCACGGGAAGATGATGCATTTACTTCTTCTCGTATCCCACCCATAGATCCGCAACAATAGCAGGTCTGAAAAGGCTCTGATACCACTTGATGTAAACAGAAAATCAGTACAGCTTACTGTATCTGAAATCTTAGAGATAATTTAACAGCAAACTCCGTTGGACCACAGATTTCTTAAGGTAGAAAATCTGGAAAAACTATTAGAACAATAATTTAATGTAAATTCTGAAAAAAAAACACTTATATTTTTATATTAATAAATAAAAATTCATATTTACTGCATGTTGTCCTCGTTTATAGTACTAGATTTCAACTACCTGAAGGATGCCTCACAACTCTTGGGTTTTTTAGACTTTTTTTGATAGGGTTACACAACAAAATTGACTCTTAACTCTCATTAATAACTACTAAATTAGCTATTAATGCTTGCATCAGTATTGATTTTGAATTACTGTACATTTTTAACTGTTAATCTCTAATGGCTCCTTCTGTGTACTTTCCATCGATTTGTGCTGGCGCTGATTATCTCAGATTCAAAAACGAACTTTGGCAGAAATACTCAAGATTGCATACTAAATAGTGTTTTGTTTTTACCAGGTTGATCTGCACTGGCTTTTGTCTGTGGTTCCACTCCCTCTGAGCCAAGGGTTATTGCTCTCGCTCCTGCAACAATTGACCTGTAACAAAAACAAGGACACACCCCGAAAACTTGCACGGATAACAGATATGTCTGCTGCAATAAACCCAGCAGACCCGATGAGTGCTGTGCATGCCAGGCCCATCTATGGGCAAGTTTATAAGAGATTGCACCATCAAAGTTGCTCACCCTCAGTTACTTTCAAGCCTCCGACTTCCCATGCATGTCATCAACTCCATGCGGATGACCTGTAAATGAAACTCCCTCTTTACTTTAACCTGTGTGATTCATAAATTCTAACGTAATAGGTGAAGCTGTACAAAATTTCGGTTATTTTGATCATATTAGTCTTTTCTTCTCTCTTGCTCCACAAGCATTTTGAATTTTATGACGGACACTAGTGAAATTTCATCCGAACCCGAAGTGCATTGTGCCAAAAGAAACGAACTGAACTCAAATCCGCTGAGATAAAAATGGTGTAATCATATTAATTTACATTGCCACCATAAGAGAAGTGACTTCACATTTGTACAAGCAGAAGCGGCAGCTGTTGCTGCCACTGCTATAATTCTCAATTAAAACCAAAAACAAAAAATTTCAGTAACTACAATTTTTGGTTTTCTTTCTAAGCTACCAGCACTGGTCGGTTTCCCATCTCCGGGTCGGGGCAAAACCCGACGTACCCGAGTACCCATATGAAACAGTTTTCGTCCTCCTCCTCCTGTTGTTACCCACCAAAGACATATCATAAACCGCCCGGGCCGCTGGATCAGACAGTGTCTCGTAGGCGTTGTGAATCTCTATGAAATCCCGTCCGTCCCCCGATAAATCCGGATGGTATACCTTCGCTAGGCTCCGATACGCCGTCTTTATCTCGGTTATACTCGCCGTCTGGTTCACCCTTAGTACCTCGTACAAACTTCCTCCGGCCGTGGACACCGGCGCCGCTACAGCCACTGCACAGGGGCCGCCTCTTCTACTCTTTCCGCAAACACCGATATCGGAAAGAAAACCAATTCGGGGTTTGATTTCTGTGGGAATGTTTAGGGTTCCGTACATGGTATGGTTCGTTTTGTCTGATGAGAGTTGAAGACGAAGAAGATGAGAATGGAGATATGCGCTTATATAAACCTGAATGAAGAGTCAAATTATAACGATTATTTAATTTTAATTTTAATAATAATAATAATAAAACCAGGGTTTTACGTTGTCGTTTTAAGAAATCAGGGGCTGAATAATAATAATAAAACCAGCGGCTTTGCGTTGTAGTGGGGCTGAATGATAATAATAATAAAACCAGCGGCTTTGCGTTGTCGTTTTAAGAAATCAGGGGCTGGAAATGCCACGGCACCCCCCACCCCCACAGCGCCGCTAGTTTTCTCCATCGGACCTAGCACGAGATGCTGAAGCTGATGAGCTGCTACTGGCTTGGCTTATCTGGAACCGCGGATATTACTCGTAATTTACAGCTGTTTTAATAAGCGGCTATTAGGCTTAGCCAGCCGACACACACAACTCAAAGCAGCTCGCCCGTGACATACGTGCCAAAGTTTCTAGAAGCTGAGAGCATCCCCTCGCTTTGACCCCAAGACTGTCTACACCCGTTGATTTGGTTACCAAGTCCAACATCTATAAGCCAATCCAACGGCAATAAAGCAATTTTGAAAGTGACCATACAACTCCCTTTGTCCCCCCGATTAAATATATTCCTTGAAAAGTGCATTTTATCCGTGCGGTCGTATATTTACTTTCGGCACGTGCGAACCCTTCTAGAAACCTTTCTTTTCCCCTGTTGTTATTTCAGCAATGCCCCTTTTCTAAACTGCCTTTCTAGCAAAACCTCACCCTTCAATAAGATAATTTGTGGCCCCCATTTTTCTTTCTTTGGTAATCTGCATAGTTCTTTCTAAAATGCCACTAATCAGACTTTTTGATTTGTGTTAATGGGCATCAAGCAAGGCTGGTAGCTTTAATGGAATGAAGGCAATGTTCCACCTCAAGCTTCTTCCACCTTCTATCTAATAATCTAAAAGGGGAAGAAAAAAAAAGCGTGGAGCATGACTTTTGGCAATCATGGTTGGTTAATGATGCACACACATCACTTCGAAGCTTCAACTTGTCAAGTAAAGTTTAATGGATGGAAATCATATCTTAATCAAGGGGGCTTAAGGAGTCAACACATGCGTGCTTGCTCTTTGTCACAACAATGGAGGGTGTGGTGTGTGTTTGCATTGCACACTTGGATGCAAAAGTTTGTAAATTAGACTACTGTTCTTATGAAATGTATGCTTTTCCTCTTGTTGCTTGCTTGATTCACTTGCAATTTCTCGGCAGACTGAAAATTAAATGTTTTGGTGAAAGGTTAAGAGAGAGAGAGAGGGAAAGTGGTGGGGATATAATTTGGGGTGCACTCCAAGGATGTGGATGCATGGTCTCTTTTCATTGGAGAAGAGGTCAATTTTGATATGGATTTTCTTTTCCCACTAAAGCAATAGCAAAATCCAGCCGAAACCCACCACCCACAGCTTCCGTCTTAATGGGGTTTGTCAAATACTGTAGTGGGTTTTGCTGTTCATTGATAGGACTGATGATCGATCCATGTGTTTCGTCTTTGATCACATGCATGGCTACTCACTCCATTTACCTTGTGGCAATTTTTGACCCAATCATATTGATTGATTGATTTACTAATATGTATATATATATATATATATATATATTTAGTCACATCAAAATTCATCATACAAGTGCTTTGTATGTTAGGTTTTTGTTCTATCATACACCTAACCGATATATTACTCGATCAACTATTAATGAACAATAATTTTTGAATAAGGGCTTGTGTCAATTTGAATGTGTATATAGGAATGAATTATTTTATTTTATTTTTTCATGTAAGTAGAGCCAATCTCTTGTAGAAATTAATCAGTATTAATATATGAAACCAGTTGAGGAATCATATCATTTTTTATA
Source organism: Xylocarpus granatum (assembly GCA_019650275.1). Classification (NCBI taxonomy): domain Eukaryota; kingdom Viridiplantae; phylum Streptophyta; class Magnoliopsida; order Sapindales; family Meliaceae; genus Xylocarpus; species Xylocarpus granatum. The sequence continues at coordinate 78,108 of BNST01000686.1, forward strand.
TATAGTTAATGCTTATGTTGTAGCTAGCTACAGCTCTTCCATTGATCGTCATCTGATAGACAAATCAAGATGAACAGAAAAGCCAAACCAGGAATCGGCTTTATAGTGTTTGGCTGTTCCCAAAAAAACACTATAAACATTGGAATTAAGATGCATGCACAGGTAATAAGGTTAAAGAACGAACGAGATGCAATGAACTAATAATATTTCCATATGGGGAAGTAGCAACACAGGAAAATATTCTTTGAAAAAAAGTGATCAGTAATGCAAGGGCAGACGTTTAGGTGGGTGCAGCCCTGTCTTGAAGGATGCAAATGAATTGATAGTTAAAGCTTGAAAACAGATGGAATGGTGGGTGTCACCATCACCAAACTGATCATGCAATGTTGATTATCTTACAAGTTTTATAAAGAAGATGATAATGTATGTGTCTTTGCCTGTCTGCCTTCTTCACGTTTATCTCATCGAAGGATGGATAATCCATAAGATGTCCAAGTTCCTTTTATATTTCACTCTCTGTGTTTCTGCTTTGCATGTTCTCTGCATCACCTCTTGCTTCTTGTATTTGTTGCATTTCCCCAACTGGAATGCGTTCTTTATTTTCTGGACATGTGGGATAACATGCTTCTGCTGCTTCAACTTTAATTTTATCACCATGGCGTGGCATGGCACGGATATCTTGATCCTCGTTCTGGACAAGGTGGGCCCTCCATAATCTGGGCAGATATCGTTCAGATCAGCCCATAATTTCAGCCTTCTCTCAACGGGCTTCAATCGAGTCCATTACATTTTGAAAAGGGCAGAAGCGTGTAATACTTGGAACGACAAAGACCTGAGAAAGAAGACCATAGAAGTCTGAAGAGACAAAAGACTTAATTGTTGCTTGCGGGGAGGCTTGATTTGACGGTGTCGGCGCGGTGTGGCAGCAAAGACGACGGGGCAAGATGAAATATCAATCTCTGAAAGCAAACATCCAAAAAAACCAATCAAGCAAGCAAATGAAATACAAATCTTGGATGGAACGATAGTGAGTTGGTTCAAAGCCACATCCACGCTGAAATTAGGGGTCAATTGTAGGGATAGTTATTATTCCAACTAGGATCCGACCTCTTTCTGACGTGGCTACACGTATATTCCTTTGCCTCTTCTACTTTTGACCACAAATTTGCTTGAGCAGTTGACTTTCGACTTTTCATTTCCACATCATTCCCACGTGTTCTTCATTGTATTCTTACCTAATTATCCTCGTGAGTTATGGTTGGAAGTTAGTTCGAACCAGTTCTATATCCGATGTCGATTACCGGTCTCCTAAGCAAATATTTTAATAGAAATGATCCCCTGTTCCGCCCATCTATCAAGCATCATGCTCTCGGCACTAAGCTTCAGAAAATTACATCAATGACGAGTCATGACATAGCTAAACAAATTAAAGACGAACAAGAACTCTGCTATTAGTTTTCTACCTTTCAGTCTTCTTTTTTAATCTCGACAAGGCTGTTGGCCGACAATAATTGATGCAAATTCGTTGAAAATTTGCCTTCGTTGTACGCTAATGGAACGGTAGATGGTGGCCCATCCAATCTTATCATACCATACCAATCAACGATCGTGATTTCGGTAAGTTCACGTGCATGCATGATCGTGATCTGGCCCATGCCTGTCGAAAATTCTGTACAAGCGTTAACCTTTTTAATCTGGCCGACAATAATTGATGCAAGTTCGTTGAAAATTTGCCTTTGTTGTATGCTAATGGAACGGTAGATGGTGGCTCATCCAATCCGGTAAGCTCATGTGCATGCATGATCGTGATCTGGCCCATGCCTGTCGAAAATTCTGTACGAGTGTTAACTTTTTTGATTAAGACATGGAGATAGCTTACTCATTGTTATCATCACCGGTAAAGACAGAATAAAAAAAACAAAACGTGACACGCCGAGTCAGTTGATTCCCACCATATGCGATATATTTTTTTCCGCGAAAACGGAGGAAGGACTCGAGAATTTGTACCATGCCCCTAGATTGCAATTTATGCCTCTTGCATCTCCTGACATTGTTAAAATCTTCGTGGGCATCATGTCTTCCCCAACTATAAATACCCCGCGAATGCTAGCCTTCTACGTGCCTTGACCACCATCATTGTTAGTGTTGTTGTTGCTGCTGCTGTGTCTTCATTGTTGTATTCCGTGTTCTTTGGTAGCTAGAGCTAGAGGCTGAAGATGACGGTGGGTGCGGGGATAAGTGTGAGTGATGCGAAGTTGATGGTTAAAGGGAGCTGCGTTTTGACGAATGTTAAAGATAATATAGTGGTAACGCCGGCGTCGGTCGACGCATTGATCGATGGGGCTTTCATTGGTCTTACTTCAGATCAGATGGGAAGTCGCAGGGTTTTTCCTGTTGGAAAACTTGAGTATGTTTTTCCTTTTCCTTCTCTTCTTCTCTGATCATCAAATTTGTTCTTTTCGTTCTGTTTCTTATGTGTGGTTGTTGACATATGGAAGCAAAAAGAAAGCAGATGGCATTGTGGTTCTTATGCTGTCATGGTCTTTCTTGTTTGAGGTTCTCCCATCTTCTGGGTTGCTTTAATTTTCTGTTTGATTTTGTAATCTAAAAAAGTTGATATCATCTTATTTATAGAACTCCTATTATTGATTTTTTTGGATTTAATGGTATGCGTGATTAATGAATCTGGAATGTGAGCAAGGATTAAATTTTGATTATTGTCATAATAATCTCATTAAATATGGTTGCTTTGCAGGGGATTGCGATTCATGTGTGTTTTTCGGTTCAAAATGTGGTGGATGACACAAAGAATGGGCAATTGTGGCCAAGAAATCCCTTTTGAGACCCAGTTTTTGGTTGTTGAAGCACGCGAAGGGTCTCATTTTGACGAAGGAAGCCAATACGGAGATGAACAATCTGCGTTGTATACTGTGTTCTTGCCAATCCTTGAAGGAGATTTCAGGGCAGTTCTTCAGGGAAATGAACGAAATGAGCTGGAGATTTGTTTGGAGAGTGGTATATTGTTATAATAATCATGGATTCAAATTGCTTGATGATTTTAAGGGGCGTTTTGTGTTTTTGTTACTGAATAGGAACTGGTGTTGTAATGCAGGAGATCCGGCGGTCGATGAATTTGTGGGGAGTCATTTGGTTTTTGTAGCAGCTGGATCTGACCCGTTTGATGTAATCACCAATGCAGTAAAGTAAGTTTTCACCCATCAAAATTTAATAATTTCAGTTTAATATGGGAAGTACATGAACTATGTTTCAATAATTTCTCATGATGTCAAAACAAAGAGTCTAATTATTTTCTGACATCCACTTTCCAATTTTAGAGAATCTAATAAAAATTGACAAATATCAATTTATATACAGGTCCGTTGAGAGGCATCTACAGACATTTTCCCATCGCGAGAGAAAGAAGGTAACATTTCTTTTCTGCTGCTCTGAAATAGGATTTACCTATTTGCATAATTTTTAATGTTATGATGCTTCACGGTTCAGATGCCAGACATCTTGAACTGGTTTGGGTGGTGTACATGGGATGCTTTCTACACTGAGGTCACATCAGAGGGTGTGAAGGAAGGATTAGAGAGGTACTGCTCTTTTCAATTCAGGTGCCTTTGAATCATTGGTTCTTCCATAATCAAGGTGCTGACTACTGATTCTTGCAGTTTTGAGAAAGGTGGAGTTTCTCCAAAGTTTGTTATTATTGATGATGGCTGGCAATCAGTTGCAATGGATCCCAGTAGTTCGGAATACAAAGCTGATAACACAGCAAAGTAAGCATTTAAATCAAAGTTTTTTTAGTCTTGTTATATCTTTCCTTTTGTTGGCCAATAACCCTCATCATTTTGCCACTTCTCTTCCTTCAGCTTTGCAAACAGGTTGACACATATCAAAGAGAACCACAAGTTTCAAGTAGATGGCAAAGAGGGTCACAGAGTGGAGGATCCTGCTTTAGGGCTACGCCATATTGTCAATGACATAAAACAAAAACACGATTTGAAGTATGTATATGTATGGCATGCAATAACAGGCTACTGGGGAGGTGTTAGACCTGGAGTCACTGGAATGGAACACTATGAATCAAAGATGCACTACCCTGTTTCATCACCTGGGGTTCTGTCTAATGAGCCTGATGATGCCTTGGACAGCATTACCAAGAATGGGCTTGGCCTTGTGAATCCAGAGAAAGTTTTCCAATTTTATAATGAACTTCACTCATACCTTGCATCGGCTGGTATCGACGGTGTCAAAGTTGATGTTCAAAACATTCTTGAAACCCTTGGGGCTGGTAATGGTGGAAGAGTGAAACTTGCTAGAAAATACCACCAGGCTTTAGAAGCTTCTATTGATAGGAACTTCCTCAACAATGATATTATTTGCTGTATGAGTCACAATACAGATGGTTTGTACAGGTAGCTATTTGATCAAGTCATGATCTTCTCGGTGACATTCTTAAGATTGATGAATGGTTTGACCTCAATTCATTTATGCAGTGCAAAGCGTAGTGCTGTTGCAAGGGCATCAGATGATTTCTGGCCAAGAGATCCAGCATCACACACAATTCACATTGCATCAGTTGCTTACAACACCCTTTTCCTGGGGGAATTTATGCAGCCAGATTGGGATATGTTTCATGTAAGTTTACAAGTTTGATTTATTTGTTTGCTTTGAATATTATGAATTATTTCTTAGTAGTTAGATGATAACCTTGAAATTAATTCTTGCGGCAGAGCTTACATCCAAGGGCTGAATACCATGGTGCAGCTCGTGCAGTGGGAGGATGTGCCATTTATGTCAGGTACATCCTTTTATAATGGTTTTATACTAGTTCTGGCTCACATTAGGCATATGAATATATGGTTTATTGTATGCGTATCTGTCTTAGGCGTATGAATATATGGTTTATTGTATGCGTATCTGTCTTGCAGTGACAAGCCTGGACAACATGACTTCAACCTACTGAGGAAGCTTGTACTTCCTGATGGGTCCATATTGAGGGCCAAACTTCCGGCAAGACCTACAAGAGATTGCTTGTTCTCTGATCCTGCCAGAGATGGAAAAAGGTAAGGACTAAGAAGTAATCACTGACATTGTTACTCTTCTGTTCAAAACTTTTTTTTTGGCTAATTGTGATCTTGATGTTGCAGTCTTTTGAAGATATGGAACCTGAATGATTTCACCGGAGTCATGGGAGTCTTTAACTGCCAGGGAGCTGGGTGGTGTAGAGTTGGAAAGAAGAACCTTATCCATGATGAACAACCTGGCACAGTAACGGGATTTATTAGGGCAAAAGATGTTGATTATCTACCAAGAGTTGCTGGTGATGAATGGAGTGGTGATGCTGTCATATATTCCCATCTTGGTGGTATATTTTGCATGTTAATTTTCCTCTTATGTCTAAATTCACTTGAGAGAAACAATTCCCACTTTTCTTTTTTCCTCCTAACAAACTTGTTCTGATGCAAATTACAGGAGAGGTAGTTTATCTTCCAAAGAATGCAAACATGCCAATTACACTGAAGTCACAAGAATATGAAGTTTTTACTGTGGTTCCTGTGAAGGAATTGTCCAATGGGACTAAAATTGCTCCCATTGGTCTAACCAAGATGTTCAATTCTGGAGGGGCAATTAAGGAGTTGCAGTATGATTTTGAGGGAAGTGCAACTGTGAGCATCAAAGTAAGAGGGTGTGGCGTGTTTGGAGCATATTCATCAACTCGACCCAAGAGAATTGTAGCGGACTCGGAGGAAGTGCAGTTTGGATATGAAGAAAAATCTGGTTTGGTCACTCTTACTTTAAGAGTTCCAGAAGAAGAACTATACATTTGGAAGATAACCATTGAGCTATAAGGACATGAATTTTTGTCCGATGTTTTATGATAGTCTCTGCATTAGAGGTCTCTAGGTAGAATATGGTGGCAGCTTCGTGTTGTATTAAATATTTATGGCATAAATTGAAATAGGGAATATGCCGGAAATAGCGGCTACTCATACTCTGCTCTGTAACTCTACTTGCATCATTGGACAGGTTCAATTTAGCTGCCATAATTGGAAGTCTGCTTGTAGGTTATTCGTGGAAACACGCAGATAAATTATTTACTACTTGTAGTAGTCGTATCAATAACAGATTTCTTTGAGAAAATGATCCATCTGAATGTTGGTTAGCGTTGATATTTTCTGCCATGATATATATTTAGGTTGCCTTAAACCCATTCAACAGACGGCAATTTTCTTGTTAAAGGGAATTAGTACTGTAAAGATGTGTCCGAGGCATTTTCTAGTGTGTCAGAGCCAAGGATTTGGATATTGCAGTAGCAGTACCGTAGATACTATATGCAGAGCTCTCTCTGCCTCCAAATTTGACATCAGTAGTGACAGCCATGCTTGCACATATGTTCAGTTTCATGGACTTTGCACCATTAACCTAGCATGTCCCACCTAAAAGTTTGGTAAAATTGTCTCATCCCATAACAAATGGCTTTTTATGCCTCTGGTAATTCTGGCTTTGGTTTTGGTGGTAACATCATATGGTTCCAATTGCAGCTTTAGAAGGTGTGGCTATCCACTTATAAGTACAATTGTGTTAGGTTTTAAGCCTAATCATTTATCCCACTGAAGAGAATCTTTGATTCATTTGAGACCATAAATATACAAAGTTAAGAATGACTTTCATGAGTGTTTTTCTTTAAAAAGAGTCCAGGATGGATTGAAGGGCAATTATATTAGTTGGGAAGTGTTGTGTCTTATGAGGAATTCAAACGACGTCGTTTAATGTGGAGAGATCCTCTTTTCCCTAAAACCTCCCTAAACCCTGCCTGAATCAATCGGCGTCAGTCTCACAAGAGAGAGAGAGAGAGAGGGAGTGCCCATCATGTTTCAAAGTAGAGTGATTTCTTCTATTCTAAAGAGAAACAAAGCTTCTGTCAACAGCATACTATCTAACTTCAAAGAAACGACTTCGTTTAGAGCTTTCTCTTCTCCATCAACTTCGTATTCATCTTCATCTACCGTTGCGAGGAGCTCCCTTTATGCCTTCAGATCTTTCTATAAGGTTCTGCATTTCTTCTTTAATTTTCCTTTTTATCGGGATTGAAATTTCATTATCTGGGCATTTCAGTTTTTGTCCTGTTTTTTTGATCAAGTTGAAAAAAAAATTAATTTGTCTTTCAAAATTCGTTTTAAGTTGATCATCCATCTGCAGAGGATTTCTGGGTGGCTGATTCATTCGATTATAGATGGATTTATACAATATTGGTTGTGTTTGAATGCAGTCTTTTCCGGCTATCGTTTAGGCCCAAGGAAAAACTGTTCATCTGTTTAGATATATTCCGAATAGTATTGAATGGAGATATTGTCGGAAATGATGGCGAGAAATTAGTTTTTGTGTGGATGGTGTCTATTTTGCATGTTCAGTCCATTTAAAGGGTGAATGTGTTTCGAAATCTTACAGGGAAGTGAGGGCCGCCAAGTTGTGATTATTTGTCTAGCCTAATGGCAATAATCTGTAAATATGATTGTAAGGAATTTCTGTTGCTATTTTTAGGGTAAATATATGCCATTTTTGAGGAAAATGTCGACTGCAGCAGCTGCAGGCATGGAAAATAAGGAGGGATTGAAGCTATTAGTAATTGGGGGCCCCACTGCCCAGAAAGCAGTGGGAATATGGCTTTTTGGTTCTGCTGCGTGGGTATTTAGTATGGTGGTGCTTGGTGGTGTTACTCGACTAACTCGATCTGGCCTTTCAATGACTGACTGGAAATTTTCCGGTGGCCTTCCTCCCCTATCAGATGAGGAGTGGTTGAAGGAGTTTGAGAAATATAAGCAGTCGCCTGAATATAAGCGGTAAGTGCAAACCCCACAACAGATTTGTTGTAGCATTTATATCTGTTGTTTTGCTTAGCATCTGAAAAATTCACAGTGAACTTAAGCTCACAAATTAGAATTTAGTTTCTTCTATGACCTCCATAAGATGTGTCAAATCCTTTTTAAAGCTATATAATACACTAATAGCTAGGAATGCACAGGTTTTTTGCACAGTGAAAAGCTATCCTCCATTGTTAATTTAATTTTGATGCTGCAGTTTCTTGAGCATTTATTCTTTTTAGTTGTAGTTATGTCTTATGTTGATTGTCTCTCTCTGAAGTCACAGCATTTCAGAATGAAGAAGATGTTCCCATTAATTCTAGTTTTATGTTTCTGGTTTTGACATCTGGCAGTGTAAATAAAGGGATGAGTGTTGAAGATTTCAAATTTATTTATTGGATGGAATATGCACATCGTATGTGGGGAAGGGGACTGGGTATCATTTTTGCTCTGCCATTTTCATATTTTCTTCGTAAGGGATATATTACCTTACGACTTGGACTGAGACTCTCTGCTCTTTTTGCCCTTGGTGCTGGGCAGGGTCTAATTGGCTGGTGGATGGTTAAAAGTGGTTTAGAGGTGAGAAACACCCAACTGTTGCTTCTTCCTTCTCCAATTAACCTGTTCCACATATTTTTTTCTTCTGCTGGCATTCAAATTTCTAAAAATGTTTGAATATTCTCTCATGTAGGAGCCAGCCTCTGAATATGCAGAGCCTAGAGTAAGCCCGTACCGTCTTGCTTCTCATCTTACTTCTGCATTTGCTATCTACACTGGCCTTTTCTGGACTGCTCTTTCTGTTGTTATGCCTGAACCACCTGCTGAATCAATTGCTTGGGTCCGCGGGGCAGCAAAAGTGAAAAAACTGGCCCTTCCTGTGAGCTTCATTGTAGGTATTACTGCTATCTCGGGGGCATTTGTTGCAGGAAATGATGCTGTAAGTAACTATTATTACTCTTGTCTTGTTTCTTTTCTTTTCCAATCATTTATTAAATAGTATGAATTTTCCACTTAGAATCCACTTTGAATTATCTTGCTTATTGATTTTACAGGGGCGCGCATATAATACTTTTCCAAAGATGGGGGATACGTGGATTCCGGATGACATGTTTGATATGAAGCCACTGATTAGGAACTTCTTTGAGAATACGTCAACAGTGCAGGTACTCTCTGTGCAAAGATTGCGTCTTTGCATTGTTGCAGCTTAAGTTCCACGATTTTCTAGACAAATTGCGGCAACTTCTATTTGCTAAGATTTTGAGAGTCAGGAAGAGAAAGAGATTGTACACAACATTTTCCTTTTCACATTGATATGTTGTTGAAAGGAAATTTTTTTGGCAACACTGTCCTCTTCTTTAGGCTTTTAGCAGGAAAGAACTTTTGGCTCAGTCAAGGTCATATATTTTTCATCATTTGAAGAAGTGTGCTCGTTTTAATAGCACAGTTATTCAAGAAAACCACCGGATCGGCATTTTCTGCATTTGAAACCACAGTTGCTTGTACAAGGAACTGTTTCAACCTATACACAATTGTGCATTTTGAAATATTAGAACTGCCAAGTGTCATTGTTACAGAACTTCATTTAGAGATAAGTAACTATTGAAATTTGTAGATTGGAACTCAAAATATTTAATTGAAATTCTTAACCATTAACCTTTTTTATTCAGATAAATAATTATTTCATGTAGTACTTGATATTTTTTTTATTGCATTTGCAGCTTGACCACCGCATCCTTGCAACTAGTACGTTATTTTCAGTTGGTGCTTTATGGTTGGCATCAAGAAATTTGGACATACATCCTGCCATTCGAGCTTTGATAGGAAGTACAGTTGGCATGGCTGCTCTTCAGGTGATTACTATGGGTGCAGTTCTTGATGTCTTCTTTCTAGACATGGCTTTCCTGATTCTAGCTCTGTGTTATATGAATATAAACAAGGACTCTTTTTTATACGGGTTATAGAATTTGTTAATTTTCTCTGTTGCAGGTTACCCTTGGGATTTCAACACTTCTCACGTATGTGCCTGTTTCACTTGGCTCCGCGCATCAGGCTGGTGCTCTGACTCTTATGACGCTTATGATCTTGCTTAATCACACTGTTCGAAAGCCTTCAATGTCTCTTCTCAAATCCCTGCCGCAAGTGGCAAAAACTACTTACTAACTTTGTAAGCTTGGAAGGAGGATTGGGTTGACCAACTAAACACAAAACTGATTATTGTATTCTTAATTCTCCTATTATACATTGACCTCCAATTATTTTGGGTTCTATGTACTAGTTGAAAGCAAAACAAGCTTTCTTGTCTTGTATTGCTTCCTTGTATTGTTGTACGCAGATGCATCGTTCCCAGATTCTTTATGAGCTTTGACCATCATGTCACATTGCATTGAAAGTTAAAAGACTTCTACCTCCATTAATGTATCAGATTGGATAAGTTGAATTGTTAGAACTAAAATGTAATTAGGTAAGTGTGTAAGCTTAGTCGTGAAAGGTACTGGGTAGATCCGATGTACTCTTCAGTCTTGTTGCGTGTCCGAAGTCGTGTAACGCATACACTTATACATTACGTAAACCGAACCGAAGTATAAGTTCAATAGGGTTGCTACGTGTCTCGGTTTTGAGATCAACGCAGTCCACAGCCCGCCACGTTAGATCAAAGCACTCATCCAGACAACACGTCTCTCCTTTGTCTTTCACCTCCTGCATACATGCGTAACACACAGCACCAAATTCGAAAGCAAAGAGCAAGATCGGCGATGGCGGATCGTTATGATCAGCGGTTAAGAACTAGTGGTGGGGCACCAACCCAGCACGTCACCGGCAAGTTGATAGTCTGCGCGTAGCTGGCTGGTGTAGCCACTGGCGGATCCCTTTTCGGAATGATGGGGTTCAGTTTCTTCGCAACAGTAACACTAGTTCTTATAAGCTCGCCGTTTCTGCTGATATCCAGCCCCTTGTTGTTCGGTTCTGCTTTTGTGTTCGTTGGGGCTTTGACAGGCTCCACTGCAGCCGCGGCTGTGGCAGTTGCTGGTTGGGTTTCACTTGGACGGATTTACAGACAGGTCAGAGGGTATTTAGGAGGGTTTAGAGGTTATGAAAGAGTCGAGGAACAAGGGCAGGATATTGGTGGGCATTTGCAGCAACTGGTTGATGACAGTTCTTCTCAATCTCATGAACATGAACATGACATGAAAATAGGTTAATGCTAGCTAGCTTTGAACAGTGTCAATGGTCATACTGCCTGGTTTCTTGTACAGGCGAGGGATCAATGGTTGGTTGGTAATTTTGCTCTTATAACAATAACACAAGGCTTCCAACTTCCACTAAGCATCCGAAATCGTTTTTCAGAAACGAACCTTATAACAGGTAAATTGAAGATTGCCTCCTGAAGGGAGTTGAATAATATTCCATGCAGTGTCCGACTTTTCCTTCTTCCAAGCTAGTATTCCATCTAGTTATAGCTTGGAAGAAGTCCTCTCGTCCCATGCGGGTTGGGTGGTTGAAAGACTCCCATCACGACTTGTGTCATTTGACAGAAAAATCCCCAGGAAAAAACTTTCGGATTACCCAGAAATCTTAAAAGCTATGGCCAATTAAAGGTTCACAACAAAGAGTTCCCTCCCTTACACGAAGATATGATAAGCTGAGCAGAGTCTCAGGGTTGTCCAATTCCATGGCTTGCTTATCATGCTTTCCTTGACTCCACCACGTCAAATATGATTATTAATTAAAACAATTATTTATTATTAAATAATTATTAATATAATTTAATTAGACACTATAAAATATTTAAAGTTTAAATTTAGTTCAATATTTATATTTATTTATTTATTAAAAAAAAATTTATTACAAGGGACGGCATGTAACAAAAGCCGTCAGATTTTGTGTACTTGTTCAAACTCAAAGATCCAAGGTTTGTCCCAGAAACTGCGTAGCAGCTGCCTCAAAGAAGACCAGAACAATAAAAACTCTTCTTACAACGTTGGAGCGCACGAAGAAGAAGGAGAAATCCAAGTACCATATTTCGTACGGTCATCTTGAAGATTTTGTTTGTTCAGTTTATTGATATTTTAGCAGATTTCTGTTTCTGTCAAGGCTAGTTCTCTCTCGGATCTGATTCTCGAAGATTTCCACAGCCCCCCTTTTTTCTTTTCTTTTCTTCATTTGTTTGTTGTTTGTATCATGATTCAAATTATTTAAATTTTTTTGTAGCAACATCTGATTTTTTAGAATTAAAAATAGTTTTTTTTTGTAGTTGTTGACTGGGATTGGGATTCGGAGTTTTAGAGTTATTTAAGAGTTCCCAGAATCAGATTTCATTTAAGCATTTTGTTTTGCTCATCTAATTGTGAATTTTGATGTTAATTTGATGCTGTTTTGGATTTATTGTAGGAACTTATTGAGGATTCCGTTAGAAGTTTTTGATTTTGAAGCGTCTTCTGGGTGGCTGATGCTATCCTTTGTTCTCTTTTTGCTGCATCAACTTTATTTCTAGGACATGGGTTTGTTGGTAGAGAGAAAAGCAATACAATGAACGTCCAGTGTGCTGATTGTTGTTGATGGATACGGATAAGTTACCGTGCTTTTAGTACAACAAGATATGGACGCCAGGTTACGGTTGGAGGGAATCGAATCCAATGTTGAAGTAAGTTTCGTTTTAGCTTGTTATTCAACATTTTAGCTAAAAATGTTATGTGACGATGATAATAGGTTAAGCAATATTTTGTGTAAGCGAATGAAGAGATGTTTGTTTCAGCAGATGGGGTCATTAGATGATAGATCGGTGCATGAGTTTGAGGATGAGAGTCTTTGTACCTCGGAAGCGGAATCTCAAAAGACACTGCCCATTCGTGGTCTTCCAAATGGATCAATTTCTGGGGGTTTCCCATCTACTGATAGTAAAATTTTGCAGAATGGCGTGTATAGTAGCATAAAGACTGTAGTTTTCTCAAATAAACTTAACTTGCTCATGCCTTTTGGCCCTCTTGCAATCATGGTCTACAAATTGACTGGTCATCAGGTGAGTTTTATCATCTATATTTTTGCTTTAGAGTTCTTGCTTGTTGCTGGTTAGTTATGTTTTTGTCCATATGTTGGGGTGGATTACAGGGATGGGTCTTCTTTCTGAGCTTGTTGGGTATAACTCCTTTGGCTGAGCGTTTAGGTTATGTTACGGAGTGGGTATTCATAAATCTCTCTCTTTGTTATTTTTTTGATTCTATGGTTTGTCCAGTAGCTAATTTGTGTTTACCCCATTTCCATTGATACAGGCAGCTGGCTTTCTACACTGGGGCCACAGGTATCATTCTTCATATTATGATATCATTGGATTACAAGTTAACAAATTCTTATTTGTGGTGTGTGAATCTTTTATTTGTTTTCTGTTAGCAGATAAAAGTTCTTGTGTTCTGTGCTTTTATAGCTTCTTTGGAAGTATTGTTTGACAGTTGCATCTTCATTGTTTTCTCTCTTTTGATTACAATGGAAATAGTACTATTTGCTACTACAAGTTAACTAACTTGTGAAGGATTTTCTGGATTCATTGTTTTCAACCATGCTCTAAACTGATCATAAATTGATCTCTAATAATCAATATCTAACATAATTGTTGTGCAGAGAATCTATTTTTCCTTTTTATGGCTTTCCTTCCTTCTATTTTTGTGGTCAGATTTTGTTCACTTGATTGGATGTGATGCAACTTTCTCCAGTATCGTTCCCGACAATATCTGATATTTCTTTTATTGTCATTTAGTGCATTCTTCGTAGATTTACCCCAATTTTTCTTTAATCCATATCTGTGCTTTTTGCTGAAGCATTAATGCTTCATTTCTAGCATTCTAGTGTCAGTCACATTTGTTTAGTCAGTCTGTGATTTCTTGTACTAATTCCTGTTTGTATGGTCACCAAAATGGAATTTGCAGTGGGAGGCCTTTTAAATGCTACATTTGGAAATGCAACAGAGCTGATTATATCAATTTATGCACTGAAAAGCAGTATGATACGTGTTGTTCAGTTGTCATTATTAGGGTCAATCTTGTCGAACATGTTGCTGGTGCTTGGATGTGCATTCTTTTGTGGCGGGCTTGTCTTTTGCAAGAAAGAACAGATGTTTAGTAAGGTAGGTGTTCAGGCATCATATTCCGATGGTTCTATTTGCACCTTGATCTCATCTTTTTGTATGCTATCACTGAGCCAAGCCATCATACAGGCGACTGCTGTTGTGAATTCAGGGCTGTTGTTAATGGCAGTCATGGGCCTAGTCTTTCCTGCTGTTCTTCACTACACACACACTGAGGTGCATTTTGGAAAGTCAGAGCTGGCTCTTTCAAGATTTAGCAGTTGCATTATGCTGGTGGCATATGCTGCCTATCTTGTTTTCCAATTAAGGAGTCGAACTGAGCTATATGTTCCTCTGAGTGAGGTCGGTGATTATTTTCTATTATAATAAAGTGTTTATCCAGTTTGTCCTTTTGTATAGAATAATTATTGATGTGATATGTGGGGCGAACTTAGGAAGAGAGTCAGACTGGGGATGGTGCAGATCGTGAGGATGACAACGATGAAGCTCCAGAGATCTCTAAATGGGAATCATTGATTTGGCTTACAATTATGACAGCTTGGATCTCTATTCTATCAGAGTATCTAGTTGATGCCATAAAGGTAACATTTGGTTTTTTGTACTTTTCTTGGTTGATCAGGTGATTGTCATAAAATTTTGTGGTTTATTACTTCATGGACAAGTACCATCAAATAGGTATTACTGCTATACATTTTTTATTGGTGCTATTATGTGGATGCTTGTTATGCTTATACTAAAAGCTGGCTTGGCACATATATCAAGTTTAGGAGCAGTAAATGATTTCTATTTAAGAAAAAAGGACTTGGTTGCATGAGGATGGCAACTATATTAGGCATTATTGAAAACCATCCATTGAAATGAATCTCCAGGACACTCCTTTTTTTTCCCCAGTAAATAAGAAACTGAAAATATGTACTGAAAAATAACAAGAATTACAAAGTCGATCAGGAATCCACAAATCAGCCATAAGACACCCCTAAAGTGGGGAACCTAAAACCCTAAAAAAGCACTAGGAATTATTTCGGTCACTTTTGTGTACATAAAACTAAAACAAGTGCTGCCCCTGAAGCAAAAATGGAATCTTTGGGATGTATTGTCACATACTTGAAGTTATATTTTTCAGATTAGACCTTTTCTTGCACCAGGCATTTTGTTGTTCTTTCTCTTTATTATCATTGGTTGCACTTGTGATGCTTTAAGATTTCAATTATGCATTTTGGAGAATCTCCATGATAAGTTTCCTCTGATCATGTGCTTGTTCTGTAGGGAGCATCAGTTTCATGGGGGATACCAATTTCATTTATTAGTGTTATTGTGCTTCCAATTGTAGGGAATGCTGCAGAGCATGCAAGTGCTATTATGTTTGCCATGAAAGACAAGCTGGTGGGCAATTCTTTTACATCTTATTTCTTACAAATTCATTATATTATTACACTGATTGCGACAATATAAAATTTGTCTGCAGGACATATCATTAGGAGTGGCAATAGGGTCATCAACACAGATATCTATGTTTGGGGTACGTTTTAAACATTAGATGGCCCCTTTTGATTGTATTTTAGTGTTTGCTTTTGATTGCATTGGCAATTAGTTTTCTAGCATTCAGTTGTAGAACCATTTGACTGTCAAAATTGATTCTCTGCTATGAACAAGTCACTTATTAGTTAACAAGACACATATTATTAGTTATGTGGAGTCTTCAGCCATAGTAGTGTAGCCTTCTTCTTTTCTACGATCCCCTTTCTTCTGATAGAATTAGCAATAAGTCTTGGAGTTAAAATTTGTTACACTTTGTTTTCCCCTTCATTGCAAATAAGTGTTCTTTACACAAAAATCTGATACGCCCCTATGAGATTCTTGATCTCATTTGATTATCAACCAATATTTTTGTGATTCAGAAAGCTCAACAGAAATGATTTATGTGAAGAAAAGGTAGAAAGGAAGTTACTGCATTAACAAATTGTCAGATTTCGCAAATGATTAAAAAAAGAACATGCTGGTCCATACTTTCGTGAGTTCTTTTGTACTGACTGCTCTTGCGTTCATCTTTTATGACAGTGTGTCATTATGGTATTAATACAAGTTTTTTCCTCTTTCTTTTGTCATTTAATCATTGATGGCTCATATTCTGATGAAATGCTTTTTGTTTCTGTAACTGATGGTTGTGCTGGTCATGGTCACTTGCATTTTATCATTTTGCTCTTTTTGGATTAGTATACTAATAATTCATTGTTATTGTCATTGCCACAGATTCCATTTTGCGTTGTTATTGGGTGGATGATGGGTCAACCTATGGACTTAAACTTTCAACTTTTTGAGACTGCAACTCTTTTTATTACCGTTATAGTAGTTGCCTTCTTTCTGCAGGTTTGTACTTTGCTTATTTCTGTGTCTGGTAATAAAGGTATAGTTATAATCAACATAAAAAGATTGCGGACTAGCAGTGACTACTCATTATGGTATCTGACTAGTTATTGATGTGTGTCGGTAATTTCTTCTTACAATCGCTGTTATGTTTGCAGGAGGGAACTGCAAATTACTTTAAGGGACTGATGCTCATTCTTTGCTATCTGATTGTTGCTGCAAGTTTCTATGTGCATGAAGATCCTCCTTCAGGTTGCATTTACATGCTTGCGATTTCTCCTCATGATCGAATCGAATCACTATCATTATATGAACACAAGCTCATCACGTTTAAATTGACCATCTCTCAAATGAATTGTGATTTTGCAGATGGTAATCATTAAAAACATAGTTAGTGAAGCAATTGGCCGACGAGATGGATGTCCTGAAGCTACAGTTCATCTTGCCAGTCTCTGTGTGTATATAAACATATGGAGTTTTCAAACGTTCCATCTTCATATCCTGGCTTCTAGCTTAGCAAATATTTGTGCAGGTCCCTTGCTGTTTTTGTGCGTTTTATTTTTGAATACCTTCTTTTGAGCTTATGGTGAGCGAGAAATTGTGCATATTATAGGGAAAACAATTCATTTCTCTTGGCATTGTAACGCTGTCATCAATTCTTTGGAATAGATTTCCATTCCTTCCTTCCACTTTATTAGCATTTCACGATACTTGTAATGGCTGTCTAATCCGGAAGATCTTCCTATATTCTTTCATAAAATACCAGTAGTGCAAGTACAGTAAAACTCGTGTGTTTAACTCGGCAATTCCTAACTTGGTTATGCGAATATGCTTGTAAATGACTACCAGGGAATCATTTCAAAATCCTCCATGTTTTTAAATGCTCCATTACCGTTATGTAGCCATTTCATCACGGGTTTAGAGTGCTCCATTTCCGTGCCCCGAATGGTTTGGTTGCTCTTCCTCAAAGCTCGTGAAGAAGGGTAAGGTGCTGCTTATTCAAGACTGAGGAGGATAAAAACAGAAACAAAAATCTAGTTTGTACTGTAAAGGGACAATAATTATGTATATGGGTCAATGGAACTGTTAGATTCCTTCATTGGACTCTGTGTACGTGGTTTGTTTCTGCGCAACGAAGACCATTCATTAATCGTGGTCTTTGCATTTTAAAACATTGTTATTATAAAATGTTGCGTGGGGCCTGCTATCGTTCTCCCTGAAATTCAGATTGGTTCCCAAGACAAAAGTTCAAAAACTGAGGTAATATTGGTAAAATAGACTTCTATGTTGGTAATCTGTTCTGGGTTTTCTGTTCTGTAAAACAGCCTTTGATTCCATAGCTTGTTGAGAATCAGCTAACTACAGACAACACAAACACTGGAGTTAGGTATTGACAGTGACTTGGAAGAAAATTGTGAATGTTGGTTGCAAGCTGGGAGACTGTATTAAGGTGAGAACTTCTTCTTCTTCTGCTCTTAGCTCAGCTCGCACATCTCTCAGTCAATCTTTATATAGAATTTACATTAATATTATAACTAGCAGTTTACTTCAATTCCACAACCAAGCAATGAAAGTTGAATAGATGTAACAAAAATGTATCACATCTCAACTTAAATCATGCCCTTTTCCATGTGATGTAAACAAAAGAATCAAACACTAAACACACACACACACACACACACACCAATCATATGAGTAGAAGAGTCAACATTCAAATCTTATAATTCACGCTATACGATGTGACGGGGAGAGAAGAGTCAACAAGTGCGTGCAGTATTTGCTCAAGAAAGTTTGTGAGGTACTGGAATTACTTGCACCAAACTTCATTGCCTGCTGTGAATTACTTGCCAAACATGGCAGTTGAGAACTCGGTTCAACCAGCTCATGCTTTTTGCGACGATGATGGACTTCAGCTAAGAACTGGTAACAAACTTTCAGGACTGATGTACAGACAACATTTTTTTTTCTCTTGCGATCCAATCTTGAATTTACTGCCTGTTGGCAACTCAATCAGGAACCTTACGGAGTTGCCTCGCCTATATAATTACTGCTGTTATCGGCTCTGGAGTCTTATCTTTGGCATGGAGTACAGCACAGCTTGGATGGATAGGAGGGCCAGTTTCCATGCTGTGTTTTGCTATCGTCACCTATGTCTCTGCTTTCCTCCTTGCCGATTGTTATAGGTCTCCTGACTCTGTGAATGGAAAAAGAAACCGCTCTTACATTGATGCTGTTAGAGTGAATCTTGGTTAAGTAGAAGACCAGCCCTTTTCATTTTCTCCTTTCAAAATCTCTATTATTTTTTGGTCAGAATAATTTTCTTGCCGATAGGTTTGATTATATGTATCCTAATGTTATATAATGATAGTTCAGGTAGAACTCAAACATGGTTTTGTGGCTTGCTTCAAAATCTCTACTTTTGTGGGATTGGTGTTGCTTATGTTATTACTACTTCCACCAGTATGAGGTACTTTCCTCTGCGAATGTCATGGTTTATATCTTTATTTTATCCCGTGAAAGAGTATAATTATATTTTTGTGTATGGAAAATTCAAGACTTTTCCCTGTATCTTTGTTCCTTGTTCATTTCCAGTCTATGGAAATCAAGAAACGTCCTCATTTTTCTTTTCCTCTCTTATACTGAATCACGCAGAGCAATTCAAAAATCAAACTGTTATCACCGAGAAGGGCATGATGCTCCATGTGCATATGGGCATAATTTGCATATGCTACTCTTTGGAGCTGTTCAGATTGTTATGTCGCAGATACCAGATTTTCACAGCATGAAATGGCTCTCAGTCATTTCTGCAATCATGTCCTGTTCCTACTCTTTCACCGGATTTGGACTTGGCTTTGCAAAAGTGATTCGTAAGCTCTGAGCTCTTCTTGTTTTTTTATGTTGACACCTCTACTTTGAAAAACATTATCTATATGACCAATTAAATTTATTTGCAGAAGACCATATATGGTCAGAAAAGCAATCAAACTCTAAATCTCGATCCTAATTTATCAGCCATTTTAATATTTAGCAAACAGCTGAAGAAAGAAAACAGAAGTTTAAATTATTTGCAAGCTAGCTGGTTGCTTTGCCTTAAATAATTATATTTGAAAATGCAGAAAACGGGAGGATCAGGGGGACTGTTACCGGAGTCACGACCACTAGTATTGCTCAGAAGTTATGGTTAGCATTCCAAGCACTTGGGGACATTGCTTTTGCCTATCCATACTCCTTCATTCTTCTAGAGATACAGGTATGGCTCCTATCATTCTTTCCCAAGAGAATCAACTTATGTTTGAAGCGTCAAATATTCCAATCGCTCGAAGTGAATAAAGAAATTTGTTACTGAAGGATACTTTGAAGTCGCCTCCACCTGAAAACAAAACCATGAAGAAAGCATCAATGATTGCAATCTTTTTTACAACTTTCTTCTACCTCGGTGTTGGATGCTTTGGATATGCAGCCTTCGGCAACGATACACCGGGAAATCTCTTGACAGGATTCGGATTCTATGAGCCCTACTGGCTAATTGACTTTGCTAATGCTTGCATTGTTCTTCATTTGGTGGGAGGATATCAGGTTATACTACCACCTCGTATCAAACTACTCCTATGCTACGATGTCAGTTTCTAATGCACGAGTCGCGTTAATGTTTCATTCCATGTTTTTTTATCTATCAGATTTACAGTCAGCCAGTATTTGCGCTTGTTGAAAGATGGTTTACTGGGAAATTCCCGAGAAGCGGATTTGTGAACTACTTCTACACCGTAAAGCTTCCATTGCTGCCACCCTTGAGAATTAATCTTTTGAGGCTATGCTTTAGAACTGCATATGTAATATCCACAACTGCCATTGCAATGGTATTCCCTTACTTCAACCAGGTCCTGGGAGTGTTGGGGGCCTTGAACTTTTGGCCCTTGGCTATACATTTTCCTGTGGAGATGTACTTTGTGCAGAAGAAAGTAGGGGCATGGACAAGAAAATGGATTGTTCTTAGAACATTCAGCATTGTCTGCTTGTTCGTAACCATTATCGGGTTAATCGGATCAATTGAAGGAATTGTAAGGGCCAAATTTGGCTAAGTTGTGTACACAGTTAACAGACAACATAATCTTATGGTCGTAAGTAATTAATCATCAGAAAAGTTGATTATTTCGTGACGCCGTGAAAGGGTGCTGAAGACTCGATCGGATTTTATTTTATTATTCATATTTGCCAGTTAATATCTATACATGAAATATTTAAGAACATTTTCTATCTCGGCTACTGTTAATTGCAAAACTCTCAGTACGTTGCAGAGGGTATGGCGGAAGTTTCAGCAAGAAAATATGCAAAGACAAAATGTATGCTTGCATCTTGTTTCATTTAGTTGGAGGACAACACGTACTACGAGAAATATAAATTGCAATGGCTGTGTTCTACTTCTGCAGATCATATTATTATGGTGCCAGGAGAAATCAAGTTTCTGTTAACTTTCTTTCCGGCTTCTTTTTGTTGCCAGGTTTACTGTCACCCAGTATACGCAAATGTTGAAAAATGGCTCTGCCAAAAGTTTCCAGATGGTGAATTCTTCACCTTGAAACTTCCTCTAATGCCGACTTTTGAGACTTTTTTATCTTCTGTGATTCTGTTTCCGATCTGTTTATGTTGTGTCAGTAACAACGATTCCAATGATCTTCCCTTACTTCATCCGGGCTACAGGAATGATAGTAGCCTTGACTGTCTAGCCATTAACGATATATTTCCCCGTGGAGATGTACTTTAAGCAGATCAATATTGAAGCTTGGACAAAAGAAAAATTGCAGATTATTAATTGAGGGTGTCAAAGGATTCGAGGCCTGGTCACTCATGCAAGTTCGCGGGTTGCATTGATCAATTTATAAAAAAACTTAAATAATAAATAAATTCGCAAAATTGAATCGGATCGGACAGTTTAAGAATTGGTTCGGGCTCGACCATTTTGCCATTTCTTCTACCAAAGATTGCTCATCATACTATCCTAGTTATTGATGTGTGTGTGTGTGTGTAATTGGTTTCATTAATCTCTTCTTATGATCACTGTTATGTTTGCAGGAGGAAACTTGTAATTACTGTTAAGGGACTGATGCTCATTCTTTGCTATCTGATCGTTGCTGCAAGTTATGATGTGCATGGCTACATGCTTGCGATTTCTCCATGTTTGCTTGAATTGAATCACTGTCATTGTATGAACACAAACTCATCACGTTTGAATTGACCATATCTCACATGAATCGTGATTTTGCAGATGAAGAAAGAAATTGTGTACATTAGAGGGCAAAACAATTCATTTCTCCTTGCATTTTAACTCTTTCTTCAATTCTTTGGAATTGATTTCCATTCCTTCCTTCCACTTTATTGCTATTTCAGTGTTACTTTTGATTGGTAGTCTAATGAGCAAACCAGTGTTCTAACTCCCATAAAAACTATACCAGCAGTTTTAAGTAAAATAAAACTGGCGTGTTAAAATCTCCATTTCCTAATTTGGTTATCCAATTATGCTTGTAGATGAGTATAAGAGAATCTCCAATGACTATGCCCCAAATGGCTTGCCTGCTCTAAGAAGCTACGATAATTTGAATTCTGCGCAAGAGGTTGTCCTGGTGCTACAAAGAGCATGAATCGCGGTCGATGAATCAGGAAATGGGGTGCGAATTTTATATTCTAAAACAGTATTATTGGAAAATTTTATGTGGGGACAGCTTCGTTAATAATGGAGAGTAACATAATGTTTTAGGATGACACCGAAATGACTGATTAAACTACTCAGCTACCATTACAACACAGTTGCCTGCTATGGTTCTCTTTCTGCAGCGCAGGTTTGTTCCCAAGGAAGAAGTTGAAATAGACTTCTATGTTGGAGATTCTTTCTGGGTTTTCTATTTGTAATATACAATCCGAGACTCTTTGATTTCGAAGCTTCTTCAAAATCAACTAACTACTTACAACACGACAATACTAGTGTTAGTATTGACAGCGACTTGGAAGAAAATTGTTGATGTTAGTTGCTTCAAGCAGTGGAAAATCCACGGCATTCTCCCATTTGATGAAGTGGAGAATTAAAAATATTACCCACAAAAATCACAACATAATAAACAGCATTTGGTTCTTCTTCACCTAAACTTCAAAGTCAGCATCGAGACATGGGCAGTGTAGGAGAAGAACAACAATCGCCATTTCTTACAGGCTTTTCATCATCTGATGCATCAGAAGAGATTTTTGAAAGAACTGGTAATTTGTCTTTTCTGAACTCTTGCTATATTAGGTGACTTTCATCGAATTTTCAGCTTAAAATAAAAAGAGCTTTTCTGCTCATCATCTTCACTTTTATATTCTAAATAGAAGAAAAAGAGTTTCAGGTACAACTGTATATATTGTACTTATGCAAAACTTACAGAAGAACTTGATTCTAGGATCCAATTTTAGGTGAGAACTTTTCGCAGCACTCATATTCTTCTTGTATGGATCGGATCATTTGATAATCACTTCTTTCTCAAGGGAGACATCTTTATTGTTGGATATATATTGAAAAAAAAAGCTAGTATTTAGTGTCTTTTCAGGATATGGGCTGCATCAGTTTCTTTTTTTTCTTCAACCAAATTTCATAATTCATTATTCCATCTTTTACAAGTCCAGCTAATTCATACTAAATTAAACTGTTGAAGGGACCCTATGGACAGCACTAGCTCATATTATAACAGGAGTGATAGGAGCAGGAGTTTTATCTCTGGCATGGAGCACAGCTCAGCTAGGCTGGATTGCAGGTCCATTATGTATGATAGCCTTTGCTGCTGTCACCATTGTTTCTTCTTTCCTTGTCTGTGATTGCTACAGATTTCCTCATCCGGAATTCGGCCCCACTAGAATCAGGTCCTTTATGCAAGCTGTGAGATTGTATTTAGGTGCGAACTTCTCCTTCTTCTGTTCTTAGCTCGGGCTGCGTATCTCTCAATTACTCTCGATATAGACTTTACATTAATGTTATAACTTGCAGTTTACTTCAATTCCACATAGTGAGTCCAACAAGCAACAATCAAGCAACGAGAGTTGATTTTTTATTCTTATTTATTTATTTATTTTTGAATAGATATGATAAAACTGCATTTCCTCTCAATCTCAATTATCCCAAGTTCACATGTAACAGAAAAATCAAGAAACAAGTTTTCCTAAAAAAATATTGGTATGCAATGAATGCATGTCATTTCAATCTCAATCATGTGGGTTGGAGAATCAACATTTGGATACTGTGCCCATGGCACAAGATTCCAATCTCGGAATGCAGTCAAAATATGTGACATTATTGGTACTTTTACTTTGAATCTTTGACAATATTTGACATTATGGGAACATATTACAGGAGAGAGGAGCCAAAAGGTCTGTGGAATATTTGCTCATGAAAGTTTTTACGGTGCTGGAATTGCTTACACCATTACAACTGCTAAAAGCATAAGGTATGAATCCTTAATCCACTTCTCTACCTTCTTTGATTCACTTGTTTTGAGTGAATCATTACATATTTTCAATTGTACTATGTTGTTGCTCCTTATTTCTTCCTTCTTTCTCTGCTGGGAGATCTGGGTTTATTTCTGTGTTGCTGCAAATGCGTGTGAAGTTGTTTTCTTGAAATTGTTTTGCTGTTCTCAATCTCTCAATTGGTTTCTTTTAATGGCTCTTAGACCTTCTCTTTGGATAAGATTATTGGCATTTTATGAGATGCATATATGATGTAAGCCATTTTTCTTGGTTCTTCTGGGTCAAAAGTTGAAGCCACTAATGACAAATGCCCATATGCGGTCAGTTTAAGAGAAAGGCAAAGGATAACACTCACCAATTGTGCAATTTGTGGGATGAAGAGAGACAGAGATGTCATTGTAATTTTGCAAGCAATTCTTC
This sequence comes from Xylocarpus granatum, assembly GCA_019650275.1. Classification (NCBI taxonomy): domain Eukaryota; kingdom Viridiplantae; phylum Streptophyta; class Magnoliopsida; order Sapindales; family Meliaceae; genus Xylocarpus; species Xylocarpus granatum. The sequence goes on from BNST01000686.1 coordinate 102,327, forward strand.
TGCTATGCTTTTGTTTACTCGGAAGATTGCTACATTCCCTTTGGGGATTCAGTTTCTACTTCTCGTTTGCTTGCGTGTACTACTAACATTAAAATGTCAATTATTAGGCCCACCTAATTACTTTGAGCCGCCAGACAACCACCGGAAAGTTCAAAGTGTAGTATGCTTCCAGCCAGGGACCAGGGGCAAGATGCCACCATGATTTGTGACATATTTATCAGAAGAAGCAGAAGCACATAAGGAATCTGATTATGACTTGGGGGATATTACTGATAAGTAAAATTTATTCTAAACACAATTAAGCCTCATCTTTCAATGTAGTGAGTGACATTAAATTTCATATTTAATGGGTTAAGATGATGTTGGGCTTAATTTAGTTGGATTCCTGAATATAGGTTATATTAATTTCCAAACTCTTTCTTCATTTTCTCCACATATTTTCAATTTATCCTCTTCCTGTCAAAATCCTTGTTATTTGAGGCAAAAATCCTATCAAAATGGAAACTGTTGTTGGGCACCAAAATCACCAGTGTGGTGAAGGCACCATATAAACATTACTCATTTCTTTATGTTCATCTTTGGACGAGTTGATAGGTTTCAACAAATAAACACAAGAAGTCAAAAGTGTCTGCGGACTGCTCAATCAAAACATCAACCAAAGTTACCAGTCCAAGATGACTTTCTTAGTCAGTGGGATTGTCGTGGAACATGGAAAGGACTAAAGTTGTATTGATACAACTTCTTGTTGAAGAAAAGAAAATAGCCATTTTTTGGTAATTGGCTTTTACAAACGGTGAAAGATGAAAAGAGAGACTACATTGTCTACGACGAAGATTGTCATTGCTCAATTATTGAGATGGTCCAATACTGGGTGCTGTACATGTCTTGTTGCTAATGGAAGGATCCTTCCCTGTCTTTCCTCAAAGTCCCTATAATTCATTCTAAGATATCCTAATATTGTTGACCAACTGCTTAAATTGATCAACATGATAAGAATATCCTAATTTTACAATTCATCTGCTTTGAGGATACTAGTTGGTAAGTGTATACTATGTTTGCAATGTCCAATGCCAATTGTTATTGAGTTGGCATACAAAAATAATCATGTTGTTGTCTTTTTCTTTGTTTCCGGGCATAATAAATGGTATTTGCAAGCTTCTGCTAGCTATGGCAAAGCTTACTGTTATTTAACTGCACCAGTAAAGGCATGGTGTATTAGATATAGCTGGCCTTAAGGTCTTCTTTATTGGGTGCATATACAGGTTGCATACTTTCACCAAACTTCATTGCCTGCCGTGAATTACTTGCTAAACATGGCAGTTGAAAACTCTGTTGAACCAGCTCATGGTTCTTGCGATGATGATGAACATCAGCTAAGAACTGGTAACAAACTTTCAGGACTGATGTACAGACAACATTTTTTCTTTTTTACTTGAGATCCAATCTTGAATTTACTGCCTGTGGGAAACTCAATTAGGAAATGTATGGAGTTGCATCGCCCATATAATTACTGCTGTTATTGGTTCTGTCTTATCTTTGGCATGGAGTACAGCACAGCTTGGATGGATAGGAGGGCTAGTTTCCATGCTGTGTTTTGCTATCGTCACCTATGTCTCTGCTTTCCTCCTTGCTGACTGTTATAGGTCTCCTGACTCTGTGAATGGAAAAAGAAACCACTCTTACATTGATGCTGTTAGAGTGAATCTTGGTTAAGTAGAAGACCAGCCCCTTTCATTTTCTCCTTTCAAAATCTCTATAATTTTTTAGTCAGAATAATTTTCTTGCCGATAGGTTTGATTATATGTATCCTAATGTTATCTAATGATAGTTCAGGTATAACTCAAACATGGTTTTGTGGTTTGCATCAAAATCTGTTCTTTTGTGGGATTGGTGTTGCTTATGTTATTACTACTTCCACCAGTATGAGGTACTTTCCTCCGCGAATGTCATGATTTATGTCTTTATTTTATCCTGTGAAAGAGCATAGTTATATTTTGTGTATGGAAAATTAAAACTTCTACTTTATCTGTCCCTTGTTCATTTCCAGTTGATTGAAATCAAGAAAGGTCTTTATGTTTTTCTTGTTTAAATATTGAATTACGCAGAGCAATTCAAAAATCAAACTGTTACCACAGAGAAGGGCATGATGCTCCATGTTCATATGGCGAAAATTTGTTTATGCTGCTCTTTGGATCTGTTCAGATTTTTATGTCACAGATACCAGATTTTCATAACATGGAATGGCTCTCAATAATGGCTGCAATCATGTCCTTTGCCTACTCTTTCATTGGACTTGGACTTGGCTTTGTAAAAGTGATTGGTAAGCTCTGAGTTCTCCTTGTTCGTTGATATTTACAACTCTATTTTGAAAAACATTAGCCATATGACCAGTTAAATTTATTTGTAGAAACCATATATGGAAAGAAAAGCAATCAAAACACTCAAAGTTGATCCTGTTTTATCAGTCATTTTAACATTTCGCAACCAACTGAAATACGAAAGCAGAAGTTTAAATTATTTGCAAGAGAGCTAGTTGCTTTGCTTAAAGGTCTGTTTGTAAATGCAGAAAATGGGAGGATTATGGGGAGTGTGACTGGAGTCCCAACCACTAGTGTTGCTCAGAAGATATGGTTAGCATTCCAAGCACTTGGGGACATTGCTTTTGCCTACCCATACTCCCTCATTGCTCTAGAGATACAGGTATGGCTTCTATTATTCTTTCACAAGAGAAACGAATTATGTTTGAAGCAACAAATCACTGGCATCAAAACCTGAAGTAAATCAAGAGATTTGTTGAGTGAAGGATACTTTGAAGTCACCACCACCTGAAAACAAAACCATGAAGAAAGCATCAATGATTGCAGTCTCTCTTACAACTTTCTTCTACCTCGGTTGTGGATGCTTTGGATATGCAGCCTTCGGCAATGATACACCGGGAAATCTCTTGACAGGATTCGGATTCTATGAGCCCTACTGGCTAATTGACTTTGCTAATGCTTGCATTGTTCTTCATTTGGTGGGAGGATACCAGGTAATACTACCACCTCATATCAAACAACCTGAATGCTATCATGCCAGTTTCTTATATAAAATTCTTGGTAATATTTCTTTGCATCTTTGTTATCCATCAGATTTTCAGTCAGCCAGTATTTGCATTTGTTGAAAGATGGTTTACTAGGAAATTCCCGAGCAGCAGATTTGTGAACTACTTTTACACCGTAAAGCTTCCATGGCTGCCACCCTTGAGAATGAATCTTTTGAGGCTATGCTTTAGAACTGCATATGTGATATCCACAACTGCTCTTGCAATGCTATTCCCTTACTTCAACCAGGTACTGGGAGTGTTGGGGGCCTTCAACTTTTGGCCTTTGGCAATATATTTTCCTGTGGAGATGTACTTTGTGCAGAAGAAAATAGGGGCATGGACAAGAAAATGGATTGTTCTGAGAACATTCAGCATTGTTTGCTTGTTCGTAACCATAATCGGGTTAATCGGATCAATTGAAGGGATTATAAGTGCAAAATTTGGCTAAGTTAGTTAAGAGGGTAAAGCACATATGTGAAGAAATCTGTAGGCATCTTGTGTTTTGCTTATGAATTTGCAGGATCCTCGGTTATTAAGAGTAGACTACAGTATCAGGTAACTTGTATGTGAAAAATTTCCTCAGGCTGGACTGAAAATGTTTCATTTGTAAATTACTAAGGTCCTAGGCAGATTCTTGATAAATAATTTGTATTGCAGGATTGGTCTTCGATTTAGTAGCCCTCATTTTAGGCCAAATTTGAGAGGGCTCCTATCAGTTACCTATGTCGGCTGTTCTCAGAGTCACCACTGTGTTTCACTTGTTTCGATTGTTCCTACAGTTACCACCGTAAAATTAGTTAAAATGTTATAATCTCCTATTAATAGTTGAGTATACTGCAAATTCAATTCAAGCAAAACACAACATGCGTGCACTGCCACAAGTTGCCTGCCAGATAGCAAAATTCTAAGGCTTCGAGTTTTAAGCTTTGCAAGCTTTTCTTGTGGCAATGATGGCGTTGGTTGGATCGGAAGAGGATCTTACAAGTGAAAATTTTCGGCGGATGGATGGGTCGAGAAATGTATAGAAGGAACGTTTGCTATTGATTTGGAAAAGCAAGACTATATTTATTGGTCTTGTAATATACAAAAATTTATGAATAAAACCTAAACCAATCATACCCAGCAACAGCTTTCGTGCATTTTTCTTGGGAGGAAAAATGTTGGTATTTCTTGATGCACTCCTGCCAGAGGACTTGAATTCAATAACTTGGCTTGAAACTTTCTCGTTTACCTTAGACTGGGAACCTGATAGTTTGACTTCATAAAACGAGTCCCTCCAAGTCAACCAAACTCGAGTTTTATGTGTTTGTATGATGGGAGTTCACACGTGGCCGTGTTTTGTACTGAAACAATTAAATTGCAGAGTAAGCCATGGCTTTGGTTGGGGTGCAAGAAATGTGCCAAGGCCCGGTCGTGCAACTAACTGCCTTTGTTAACTGTTCTACTGTAACTTGAACGTACTCCATTCTCTTTTGAGATGGGTTAGTGTGGGCAGATCTGAAAGCTACCCAATATTTGCATAACCTTAAAAAAGACAGTCAACAGATGAAGAGAAGCACGGAGAAAGAAAGAGAGGGTTGACCGGGCGTCCAGTGAGCGAGCTACCAGCTCACCTCTCACACGCTCAATTGCTTTGAATTTTATAATAAAATCGTGCACCTTTGGTGCCATTTGACCCCATTCAGTATGCGACCATTCCATTTCATTTGTGTACACATATAAGAGTATACCACTGACCCAATTCTTTTCTCAGCGAACTTCAAACGAATGTTTCACCATTTCTTTCCTTTACTTCCAATGAAAATCGTGCACTTATATTTTTAGTCTTTGGGTATTTCTACTTATTTTTATTTGACATTAGCTTTTCTCAAGCACAAGTGCTAAGAAATATTAGATATGGCATGCATTCCATGTTGTGAATGAAGAGGACAATGGATAGCAGAAGAAGACAAGAAGCTTTCTTCCCATATCCTCACTAAGAAACGCATAGATTACCAACTGCAGCAATCAGCACCATTGAATACCACAACCACTGACCTTACCACTAAGAATGAAGAAAAAGATGACACTGTTGAAAAGATCACGCTAAATTTATCAAGGGCTATACAAGAACCTGAAATGCTAACTTCAAACAAGCCATGGGACCCCACAGGCGTGATATCCTCGAATTTTCCAGGGACTTGCAGTGCTTTCCCCGCGTCTGTTACAGGATTTCAGTATCGTTCATTATCATTTGGCCATGATGGGGCTGCATCACAATGGCGCCGGAGCATGGGTACCAGAAGCACATGCTCGCCTGGAGAGCAGCAGGGCCAGTTGCATGAAAAAGTAGAAGTTGACAACAGAGAGGAGTTTGAAAGTGGAAAAGGAATTAGGAATGGATCCGCCATATTCAAAGCAGACTGTGTCCTGTGGGATTTACCAGCTGATGGGCTAATGACTCCCACAGTTTCAAGAGACTTAAACAGAGGCAAGGATACACGAATTCAACAATAAACACCTTATAGCAATTACCGAAGACATAATGTAATAAGGCAAGGAGACACAAATTCAACAATAAACACCTTATAGCAATTACCTAAGACATAATGTAATACAACTCACTTATAAACCATGATAAAATTTATCATGAAAATCATAATATCTCAATATTTCTATTACATAAGTAATGTAATCAAGCAAAATATGAGGACGATGAGGACGTATCTGCCAAAACCTGCAAACAGTAATGAGAATAGAAAAAAGAATTATATATTAAATTCTCCAAACTTAAAAGCTGCAACTCTGCATGAAAGAAATTGTTTTACGAAGTACCTCAAGTTGCTCTTCCGTAAATGAATCTTTCTGAAGATTCCATGTATCAGCATGAGTCCGTCGGAATTCTGCAACTGCTTTTGTCACCGTGGATTTCACAGGTGATGGGTCCCCACTAAAACGAGCCAGTAATGTAACATGCTCAGGCAACCAACTGAAAGAGGGGCAGATCATGAATAAGTATACAAAGACATGAAAAGAAACAATATCATTTGACAAATTGCAGCAGTCAAAATATTCTTCATCGTTTCAATCAACCATTATCACTTAGTAGACCAGAAAGCAAAATTCACAATCAAAATGGATTTTAGCATCTCATCAAAAGCTGAAAAATTACACATAGAAGGAAAACAGATTAAAACATATTAACATCATTCTGTTAAAAAAAAATATTAGACTTTTGGCCAGGAATGAGAGAGTGCGTGTGTGTGTGAAAACATTTTCTTCTATTTAAGGTAGGCACACCTGGGCATGTCATATGGCACTGATAACACAGAAGCAGCCAAAGCAAGAACAGCCCCATGTCTAGAAGCTATTGACTGGCTGGAACACAAATTCCTACATTCACAAAAATCATATCTCAGATCTGAATCAAAGAATCTGTAAAGGAAATCTAAGACCAGAATCCAAAAAAATTAAAACCATATAGAATGCAGAACTATGTTACAAATACATACAGAAAAAAAAAGTTAACAGTCAATGGAAAGCAAATGGGTATTCAAGTGTAATAAACCAGGATGATACATGGAATTGTGCATCCATAAAAATAAAAATAATGGCCTCTCCATTGAGAAGTAAAGAAACATAGAATACTTAACACAAAAACAAAGAATGACCTGTGCATATTCTTCCTTTGAATGACATTTGCCTCCTTGTAAGCTCTTTTACGGAAGTCCTTGGCTAAATCTTCATCACCACCCTTCATTAGGCCTGCTAGAACTGCTGCAGCATGCTCCCTTACCTGAGCAAGATGCAGCTATTTCAGTACAAAAAGTAATAAAATCTCATCCATTGTGAGATTCTAGTCCATGAAAACAAAATTCATCAACTCCCAGAAGATTAATACATTTTCAATATATATCATTCAAGCTTTGCACATTTTGTACTTAAAATCAACGGTCTACATCATGAATGTATGTCAGTAAGCTTATAATTGTCATTAGATATTCTAATGCACACGCTTTAACTAATGCAAGAATAGTTGTATCCATTACTCAGCATGGAACTTGCCTCCACTTGATTGTCAGTAAGGAGCTTCTCCACAGTTTTCCAGATATTTTGTTTCTCCATGTTAGAGAGAATGAAAGTGTGCCTGTTGTACACAACCATATTAGCATCCACATCATTACAAGTATTCTCAACCTACATGCTGGCATTGACCACAAAAAATTTGTCTTGTAAAAATAAGAACGTACTGTAAAAGTAAAAACATAAATAAATATCAAGGAAACAGAATAAACATAAGCAAACTAGATAGAGAAACAAAAAACAGATTATTTTCTACAAATGTCATCTAATGAAATAAAATAGTGTTATAACTACAAATAGTCAAAAAATGAGAATAAGAAAAATTGTTTTGGGTAAGTTATATGTCATGAAATGTCATCACAAGAAGCAACTGACAAAAAAAAAGGATAAAAAATTGGAAAAGGGTTGCAGCAATGGATAGGAGAACCCACCGAAGAAGATCCTTACCTATACATAAAAGTTCGCAGATAAGTTAGGGTAGCAGATCTTGTTCTCCAATTAGAATCATTCGCAGAAGACAGAATAATGGAAACAGCTTTCTGAAGGTGAGGTTCCCATAAAACCCTCCATTTTAGCAATTCAAAAGCTGCCTTGGCTAATGTTGATAAATCTTTATTTGATGTTTCCTTTAAAAGAAAAACATATTTTCAGGTACAAAGATGAGATATAAGGTCGGGAAAATGCTGTGAGTAGAGTTTGTACATCAATTTGCTCCAAGTAATTGAAATACACAATGTATACAAATACAGAACCATAAATAGATATTAACTTATACATTCCCAAAGGTCAAAAAACAAAAAAAACGGAGCAATACAGTATGTTAACAGTTGAATGTGATTAATTCACTAAAAGTCAGGCTCGTTTCATCTCATAAGTATTAAGACCCCACCCAACATAGTGCTTTCTCCGACCTTTTAAAAAAAGGAAACTTTCATTACTTGGGAGTCTGGATGGTTAAGAGTCCACATTTTTTCAACAAACTCTGAAATTCATATGATCAGTATGAGCCGGTACCATCAGTACTATTCTTCTTCAGGTGGTTGAGCAATGATTAGATTCGAGTGGAATCTCTAACATTGTAGCCAACTACCCTAATTAATAATACAAAGAAAAAACTGACACTAAAGGATTCAAAAGCAAAAGAATAAACTTCTGAATGTTAAAGCCAAGATGATACCTTAGACCCACTATTTAAATTAATAACAAAAATCAAATTTGTACTTTGTGTACCTGCAAGGATATTACAGGATAGAGAAGTCCCACAATTACATCCAGCAAACATGAAGATCTTCCCGACTTTAAAGTTGAGATGATAAAATGAAATAACTACAAGTATCAAGAACATAAAACTGATCAGTGAAAGATATAAAACCAGAAGATTTTATTGAAAACAATTATAAAAACCAGTACCGTCTCCATCCATTTGACATCATCTTGTGAATTGCCATTCAAATTCCCATTTTGAGTGCTACTATCTGGTGACATCTCCAAATTGTCAGAATGATTATTAATCTGAATATTTGTAACTGCTTCAGATGCTCTTTCAGTAAGAAACTGCGCCCATCTTTCCTCTTTAAGATGATTATCGATATCACTGTTTTTCTCTTCTAGTGAGTGAGAATGAGCAGAAACCAAATGAAGCCGAATGTTTGAGCACAATACAGAGAGGGTAACACCCATAGCTTCTCTTACCTGTCCAAAAATTACTTTGCATTAAACACAAGCAAACCATCTCAAAAGGTCATGGTAAAACAAGAGTGAGTGAACGTAATTAGCACGTTCTGTTTTCAACATCTTTACCAACAGCACAAGCAGCAAACAAACACACATACGCACTCAGAAAACTGTAAAAAGTCTATGTTATGGGGCAAGCTTACTTGGGCTGATGAATGGCACATATTTTGCAGCAACTCATCCAAAAGTCTACCATGTAACTGTATTTCTGGCACTGGCATCTTTTGTGGGGATATTTCTACGAGCGCAGCTGAAAGGAAAGCATAGCGTTTTGCAACCACAGTAGTAGTTACGGTTGGAGGTAAAGGAGCAGCCAAACAATCCAAAATTTGTTGCCTCAGAAGAGGAACTCTTGTTCCATACTTCCCTTTTCCAGTAACAGCATAACGTATACAAGCTGCCCACTCAGGCATTGATTCCACTGATGAAGCAAGAATGATACTCTGCAGCTGGACCATCATCCAGCTGTCCCACGCCCCTAGAAGGCCATCGACATCAGAATGCAACACCCCAGCCAATGCTTCAGCAGCAACACATTGCTTGGCCTGCTCCTTTGCATTTGCAAACTCCTCCAATGTACTTTTAAGTGCCAGTATAACAGGCATGCCACATTCTTGTATTAGCCGCTTGAAAATCCTTGCAAAGTTTGAGTAAAATGTATCACTTCCTAATAAAGAGATCCAACTAGGAGTGCGTGGCCACGAAGCTGAAAAGTCAAAATAAAAACGGGTAATTGATTTGTCTGCTAGGCTCTGAAAGGAAGAATTTCCGTGATTTCCTCTCGAAGATGAGCTCTCAGTATCCGTGATTATATGAACATGCGAAAGACTATTGAGAGTCTCATTAAAAAATCCCTCTTCCTGAAAAATTTCACTCAATGCTCCTTCCAGGGATGATTTGGTTTTTCCTTGTAAATTCCCAGACACTGATGATTGATCATCCATTGCCATTTTGTAAGGTGATTCTTTCAATAGCGTATTTAGAGCCGAGATTGCAAGTATTCTAGTTTGAGGAAGTTGGCTTTTTAAATTCTTCAAGAAGTGAACTGAAATGGCACCAAAAGGTCAATTAGATGCAGGACTAAGCCTGTCACTTTAACTAACAGACAAGAACAACATACTAAAGTAGTAGCTAACAAGAGCACAAACCAGCAGTTTCACTGAGGATATTTGAAGAGAAGTTTGGGCTACTTCTGAATGCCATAGCTAACAAGAGAAGAACTCTATTAGCCATCAGATTATACCTGATGAAAAATGAAAAACAAACAGCGAGGGGAAAAGTTGAGTCTGTGTCTAAGAGAAAACATATATGTATATATATATAAAGGTTGCTGTCAAGCTTATTAGTCTACAACTTTGCATCAGAGAAAAGCATCAGCAAGCCCAGAATTATTTCTGAAGTGGTTGATGGATAGGCAAATGATCAATTTACAAAGACACTAAAAGCCATAGATGAGAGAAAATTAAATAAGTTCAGCATCTACTATTTATATCAAGATGCCAAACAGCAAGATAATTACCGCCAATGCAAGCGAGTAGAATCAAAACTCAAAGAACCAATTTGAGAAATCAAATCTGTGAAATCTGATCCATCTTTACGATTACCCATGGTCTTCAATATGGCTCTAGACACTCCCGCAAAGTGGATGTTGTATTTGACAAAGAGCTGCCAGCAAACAGATAACATTCACTTACAAGAAATTGCAATAAATGATTTAGATCATACAATGGGAGATTTTACCTCATTGATTGCTTTCTGAGCTTTCAGTGTTTCATGATGGGAGCTACATGAAGAAAAGAAGAAATATAAGGTCCAGCATACATGATAATTTTCTGCAATAAACAGTAATCACATTATTGTAAATACTGCCAGATACTTGAAATTTAGCATACCTCAATAGAATCCCGAGTAGAAATGATGAGAATGCCTTCTGATCCTGGAACAGAAAAATATATATAAGCAGAAAAAAACAAATAAAAAAATGATGTAAATACATTTAAATTTCTGGTGAGCCAAAAACAAACCATTGTCAAATGCTTGAGTACTGTCTGTGTACAAAGAACTGCACAAGAACCTAGGACCACATACTCTGGTGAGTTTGGATTCCTTAAATTCTCAGTAAGTGAGAGCACACACTTCGAAATCAAGGATGGCCATCTCTTGATCATCTTCAAGAGAGATTTTCCAGCAAGTCTAGGAACCAAACCAACATTTTATACATAAATCAGACAATGTAAAGTACTTTATTTTGGAGATAGATAACCTAAATCAGATAAAATAAAACACTACAGTGGTAACCAGAACAATTTAATTAGAAGAACCAATAGCATGAACATATGGTTTCATAAGAAAGAGAAACAGCGCATTAACAACAAGATGCTAAATCATACACTGTTACATCCCCAACCCCACCCCCAAAGATAAAAGGAAAAATGTTCAGGAATCCTGAATGTTTTACAGTCAAGGTACCTATACCATGGCCATAGATGGTTCAAAGATCCAACACCAAGAAAAATACATGATAGCTACCATAGATAAAGATCAAGTGTTGAACTGAAGATTTCAACACACAAGTATTTTTCTCATAAGGCCAAAAGGCTGGACTAAATTGCCCTAAAACACCCTGTTGATGAATTTTAAAAGAAGAATGTGGACTGCATACTTCTGTCCACCATACAGCAATAGACTCACAGTACTAAATTCAAGATGAGTTCCTTAGCTTAGGGGTAGTTAAGTAGGTTCAGGTCTACACCTCTGGTGTACCTAAATTCTCTCTTTGACAGTAAATTACTAATTCATGAAAAGAAATCGAACAATTTAGACAACAAATATATTGTTTTAATCATATATCTCACTTGTAGTTAATCAGGGAACTCACACACGAACAGCTTCATAGCTATGCAAAGAGAGGTTTAGAAGATTATCCATCAACAGATTCACATGGTCCGGTGGAGAGAAATCCCCAGTTGTACGATACAGATAATAGGATGACTGTGATGATCTCCATGTATTGTGCATGTATGCCTTGTCGATAAGTGCCCACCTAGGCCTGCAATCCAAAGAACAGATTGAGTTTACTAGATACTCATTGATGTGGTCCAAGCAATAATCAAGAGATATCTCATTAGAAGATGCTTAACCTTCTCTTTCCTTTAGAATGAGAAGACACAATAAAATTTATGGCAGGTTCTATAATGGCAGCAGATTCCAACTTCCAAGCCTGCCTGTGATTTGACCACTCATCAAATTCCAAACTTCCTGCATTGCAAAGATGAGAATTTAATTTTTGGGACATACATATATGGACTAAAAGAATTAAATTTCTTAAAAGTGCTCATAATATAAAATAAAAAAAAATCATTTCATTTGGATGAAATATCCATTACCATAGTTTCCTAAAGCATCCATAATGCGAATAATGAGTATCAATAGGATGCTGTCATCTGATTTTTCCTCTAATAAGTATCTGCCCACATTGCAAATATAACAGATGTTCAGCTACTACCACCAAAATGGAAAGAATAGCATCCATAAGAACAAAACATTACTTGCAGGCCGCATGGATAATCTCAGCAGCTTTTTCCCGCAATTCAGAGCTACCAACACTCGAGCCAGTCGATCCAGCTATTAAAAAGGAAGTATAACCAGGATCCTTGGCAATGCCATTCTGAGAGGAGGGCCTAAAATCAGGCAAGCAAGTTAAAATGCCTTGCAAGGATGACTCTATACGCAAAAGAGTTACTTTCAAGTGCTCTTTTTCATTTCCTGCATCACAAGTTATAGGGTTAGATAAAAAAGATCAAGATGTTGACCATAAATGGCCAAAAAAAAGTTCAAGTAGGGATCTAAAAAAAATAAAACACAAGTAGAAATCACTGCAGAAAAACATTCTGAGAAGGAAATTTTTTGAGTATCTAGCACTATAACAGAATAAAAGTCTAAGCTCTTGAAACTAATAAACACCAAGAAAACCATCTGTTTCAGGTTTTCAAAAATTGCCTGAGGAAAGAAGATATTAATATACCTGGATCAGAATGGAGTTTGGTTTGACATATTCTCAACAGATCATTTAAAGCTGAATGAAAATGGAGGTTCAATAGTTCATTTGCAAAATGAACTTCATCATCACTTGGAACATGCCATTTGGGGCCCGGTAATGATTCATTATTAGAATCATCTTTTGGGCTGATCCATTCCTCTAATGCAGCAGCAGTAGGGTGACGCAGAATGCACCTAGGAAACCAGAATGTACATTTTTATTTGCACAACAAGAAAACAGCAAAATAAATTCAACAATTAAGTATGCCAAGTAAAGGTCATACCTGTACTGGTCAATAGGATAATAAAGAATCAGGCTTCCAAGGAGAGATCGAAGAAGATGATCACCAGCTACATTAACCTGCATAAGATTAAAAAAAATTAATAAATAGAATATATAATGAAACTAGAAATGGGTTTTAACAATTCAACAATATGCATCCATTTAAACATAGATCGTCAGTAAACTGAGTTGCCAATTCGCAGGGAGAATAGATCAACCAAAATCAGAAACAAGACCTTCCAAGATGGGGAGTCAAAGGCAGAAACAACAGCTTCTTTGAGTAGATCCTTGTAACAAAGAAGCGGACGACCTGCATATGTGATTGTAACTGACAATATTTTCAATTGATAATCAATTGCTGTTTCAAGCCCAGGAGAAAGTGTAGGTTTTGCCTGAGAAAGGAGGGAAAAGAAACAATCAATTTCCAGTACAAAACTGAGCTGCAATAAATGCTAAAATAAAAACCAATCAAGTGACCTTAGCTGAAACTGAGGCATCAGTGATTCCTCTTCCTCCAAATCCAGTAGTAGGTGTTCCTTTCAAAGAGGATATTGCAGACAACAAAACTGGTTCAAAAAGGTGAACAACTGCCTCCTCGGGGTTTGAATGAATACATGCACAACAAAGTAGCCCAACCTCAGCAATTGCCCCAGGAAGAATGTTTGTTCTGACAAATTTGGAAATTTTCTTCAAAGCCTGTTAATGATATGAGAAAAGGTTTAATAACATATTTGCCCATGGAGGAAAAATTAAAGCCTTAATCAAGTGTTAAGCCTACAATTAACACCTGATTATATAATGATTTTGAAAGTCTCCCAAGCAAAATTTCAAGCATGCAATAGTAGTAAGGGCCATCCTCAACCAGAAAAGTCCCTGATGTAGCTGACGAATGTAGGCCTTCGTCCCTGCAGCAGCAGTTACCTATCATCTTAAGGGAAAAAAAGGAAAATGTAACTCTCCTAACTGGCAAAGATGAGGAGAGCCAAAAAAAACAGCACTTACAGAACACTGCTGGGCTCTAAATGCTGAAGCAATGAAAATAACCGACATAGGAATTCATCCAGCCACTCAGAAAAGTGGATCATAGGCACGAATGATAACTCGTCACTATTGTCATCCAGGGTAGCTATCTGCATTCAAAAGTGGATGGGTAAAGGTTTACTAATTATGGGCACATCAACCATATTTATTATGAATGTTGGGATTTTGAGCTTACATTGGAAAATATGGAACCAATTAATTGCATGGTTGCCAAGGTTTTGGGGGGATCATTAGCATCCATACCAGCTAATGCATTTGATAATGATATCATCAGAAGTTCAATGAAGACATCATCACCACCAACATCAACCAGTTTTACTGAAGAACTTGTTAGGGATGTGAGGAACAGCGAACGCCCAGCAAATGCTACTGATGTCACAGCAGTTTTCAGCTGGTGGGTGGCAGTCATCTGACTAGACACAAAAGTTGGTAAAAGATAAGTTAATGTACCTAAGAATCCCAACTTAAAAGAGCCGAATACTTCCAATCATCTTATTAACTAGACAAGCTTTTAAGATGAAATTGATATCTTTTGCAAGGAAAGAACAAATATGAATGATATAATTCAATAAATGTAGCACATAAAGAATAAATCAACAAAACTAACCGTCTCCAAGGCCATATGGAATCGAGAAGCTAGAAATGGAAGAACCGAAGAGGGATCTATGTAAGACAAAATAGAAGTTGCAGCAGCAACTGTCTCGGAAAGCTGTTCATTCTTGCTATATTGACCACGGTCAATTAACTTCAGCACTACATTGACAAAAAATGTCCTTTCTGATTTTCCTAGATATTGTTCAGCCTGCCTATTATTATTATCTGTATTCCTGTTATGGCAGTAATTTGAATAGAATGAGCATATAATTTGCCTCTACCAATGTAAGTCATGTATATCATCAAATTGGTGAAGCCTTACTGCTGCTCAAGCTGCAAGCGCTTCTGGAATGTAATTACCAAATAGAACAAAAATCTCTCCAGTGAATAAGTCCAACGACCACCATTAGAAGGATGGTAATATCTACAGTAACAAGTGTAGGAAAAATATATAATTAGAAACTATAAACAATCATTACAATCTGAAAACAATATCATAGCATTAAAATGGCAGGAAACAAACTGTTCTAAGAGGTTGATTAATTTCTCAAAGTGCTCCAATGCCAAACTGCCAGGTTTTAATAGATACACCTGCAATATCCATTATAAAATATAGCACAACTAAGTTTTAGGAGATATCTATATTTCTATCAAAAAGCAAGAGAAAACGCAGGCCACAGTCTATCTCTTACGGCCGATTTTGCAATAGCCTTTGCTGGAGTGATTGTTCTATTGGAGAACAAGAACCTTGTATTTCTTGGAACATCCACAGCAAAAGGATATGATCCACTTCCATTTGCCACAGGAACCTGCAAACCAGATAAAAGCAAAAAGTTATCACAGAAAATTTCAAAGGCAACAAAAAGATAAGCCCATCAGCTCCTAGAAAGACCGAAAAGAGAACCAAAAGAGTGGAAAGGCAAAAGATCCCAAGCCATATTAGGAATCATCAAGCATAAGAGAAAAGGCATGTCAGTATACAGTGAGATTTTCTTCACTATATGGTTGTAATAATAATCCATCTGAAATATCGTACAACTTACCTCAAACATGTTCAAATATCTTGAGAAAAGCATGGGTATGAAACACTCCCAATCAATAAAGTTGTAGTTCTTTATTACACGAGCTATAACAGCTGTCCATTGACTGTTCCAGAATTGACAATTTGGAACCAAGTCCCACAAGTCTAGACACTCTTTAATCCAATTCCTGCCAGACCAAAAAGGGGAAATGCTCCACTCAGAGAACCAAAAAACCATAACTGATAACAGTTCCCAAATATTATTCGATCCTTACTCTGAAAAGAAGTTTTGGTTGTCGAAGTTTGTAGGAAGAAACAATCTAACAAAGCCAGATCCTTCAAAGGATGAATTATGCCATGGATTTTCCAAAAGAGACCTGCCGGTTGGCATAACAACATTTAGTGAAAGGGGGAAACTCCAGAATTTCATTACTACCACCAGACCAATAATTCAATTGAAAGAAGGTATCCAGTGGTCTCTATCCCATCATCTCTATAAAAATATACAGTATTTCGGAAAGAGGCTAAAGAAGTCCAAGCCTCTAAAATCATATCAACCTTCTTTCTTTATTCTTAGGTGTACCTAAATTTAAGATATCTGTAGTTTTCTAAGTTATTGTTTATAAATATCAGGTTTGAAATGAATGGCTGAAACCTTTTCATTTTCCTTTGCATTTGAAATGGAAAAGTAAAAAATTTACATAATTTTAACTCAATTTGAGCATGACATTATAGAAGTTCCATACAGACTACAAATAAATCTTGCAGGACAGGAGTTTTAGTATATCATAATCAGTGCTATCAAATGCTTATATGATAACAGCAAAAAGCCAAACAAAAGAACTAATAGAAACTTTACCTAAACTCGGACCATATCTCAAACGCAGAACCTGGTGGAAAGAACCTCCGACAGGATCTAACAAGAGAAGTAATCGTTTCAAAATGTCGTTGTCTCAATCTCCAACCCTCTGGACCTGTATTCCTGTGAGATGTATATAAACCAATGTCATGAGCATCAAAAGTTCTCAAAACTAGGGAAAAATGTTTGCATGCTAGAGATCGAAGGAAAATACCGTCTAAAGTGAAGCATTAATGACATGCCAGGTATACAATACTTTAATAAGTGTACATTAGAGTGGCCAATACATCTGAAAATCACACAAGAAAAACCAACCTTGTGAAATGTGTATGAATCAGAGTATCATACAAAGGCCGCCATGGAACTTTTAGGGACAACTCTCTTCGATACTTATTCAGCAACTTGACTAAGATATTTCCCCATCTAACCTAATCCACAGTAACAGAAAAACAATTAGGAAAAGAAAGAATAACAGCAAATATATAAGAAAATTTTATTTATCTCCTATAATGTAGTACCTGGACGTAAAGTTTATTCTGTGATATGTTGAACATTTCTAGCCCAGTTTCAACAAGCGCACCCACATCTTCCAGAGATAATTCACTTTTTGCCTTTATGAATCTGCAAAGCAATGAGTTAGTCAGAACTATATGTGGTGAGATGAATGAAACCGAAAACAAGGACCAAGCATAACTATGCACTGAACAAGAAACAGATACATATGAGCTATCATACACACTATTCATGGAATGTTTGGTGCTGTTGTGCTTCAACATAACTTTTAAAGCACAGCAGGTGAAGTGTTGGGTAAACACCCATTTTCACAAGGTAGCTAATGTGTACCAGCCACCTACACGAATATATTTGATCCCTAGCTGCAGAACCGCAGCAGCTCAGTCCCAACATACCATTAGTTAGCTAGAATGATAGATGCATCTACTTCGGTTAAAGGAAGCAAATACAAAGGTAATGCTTACACACTTTCAGAAATACAGAGCAGTAATGTGCATAAACAATAATCGTATGACGTTGAATTTTAATATAAAAGGACTACTAAAAAACTGTCTGGCTGTGTGTCTCTGACTCTGAAGGAAATGTTCTCAAAGGTAGAAATCCCAACCACAGAAAATTCAAATGGACGAAACTTTAACACACGCATTTTTCCACGAGAAGGTTCAAAATTTTACAACTAAGCTCAGATTGGAGTTCTTTTTACATTGAAATTCGGAATAGCCATAGATTTTAGTGCATTTAAAAATTTGTAACACCTGTCGTCCTACAGTCTATCAAATTGCGAATGGAAATGGTATTTGTTTTGTTTTGCTGCTTATGAACTATGAAATCGCGAATGAAAATGGTCCGTTATCACTGACAGATTGCAACAACTTAGGTACAAAAAATAAGTCTATTCAACTGTTGATAGTCCCATCACTCGCAAATTCATTCAACTAAAATAAATACTCGACGAAAAAAAAACACCAATGGAAATTCGAGATTCAATAGCAAAATAATCAGCAACTAAATTAAAAAGACAACATAATTCAGCATCATACGAACAAAATTTGAGAGAAATGAGCTCACAAGTCGACGACAGAGATCCATTTGAGAGTAGCAAAAACAGATTCAGGATCTTCAGGTCGGTAAAGGTCCTTAATGGACTTCACCACCGCAGCAAACGATTCCTTCTCTTTTTTGGTCTCCTCCGCCACAGGCGGCGGCAACCACGCATTGTACAGATGCATATTAACTCTCTTTCTATTCAGTCAATGTACTGAAGTGAAATCCAAT
>BNST01000690.1:0-15352 GCA_019650275.1 Xylocarpus granatum
CCATGAATGACATCTTCAAACCTATTTGTCAGGTTTGTCTTATTTTCTTTGTCTGTCTTTGATGCATTTGGCTAGTCTAAGAACGGACAATGGTCCATATGTGACACTTAGCAAAAGTTGCTAGAAGTGTTGTAAAAAAGAAATATTTTCATCATCAATCCATGCCGAGTGCACATTCGATGAGCAAGAGGTAATTGAGTGACTTTGATCACATCGTCTATCGCTAAGTGATGGAGTTAAGTTAGACCAACGAAAAATAGGATCCATGCACAGCGCTTAGAGGATTTCTGGGTTTGACAGGCTATTATCACCGATTTATTTGCAAATAAGGTGCCATAGCAAAACCATTAATGGATTTGTTGAAGGAGGACAGATTCCTATGGACAGAGAAGAGTGGAGACGCATTCAAGTTGTTGAAGGCAGCTATGTGTGAGACCCCATGTTAGCACTGCCCGACTTCAACCAAACCTCAAAGCTTCACACTGACGCATGTCAAGATGTGAATAGGTGCTGTCCTCAGTCAAGCGGAAGACCTATTGCATACAGAAAAGTTGGGGAAAAAATCAGGACCTCAACACGAATGTGTGCAACGTGGTTGTTGTGCCAGCAGGGATGCTCTGGTCACTCCTAGAATTTCATCCCTGCACTGCTGAATGCACCGAAAGTTTTTCCCATGCACTGTCGAGTTGTTGAGGACCTTAGGAGGCAAAGGGAGTGTGAGTGAATGCAAGCAAGGCGCCAGGCAGCAAACAGAGGAAACAACAGGCCAGCAAGAGAGCACAACAAGCCTGCACGCAGCAAGCATCGAAGCACAGCCAGGTTCTGACTCAATCCTAAGTGATTGCGGAAAGCCAAGCCAAGAAGAGGACCAGCATTGGCAGGACACACATGAAGCAATCCGAGTAGGAGAAGGAGAGCGACGACGTGAAGAACTCTAGCAGCAGCAGGATGTCTTGGCAGGTTTACTTCAGCAAGAGGACCATGCCAAAGAGAAGTCTTGGAGAGGAAGGACACGCCATAGCAGACGATCTAATCCAAGAAGAAAATGGCAAGAAGAAGTCAGCAGCTGTAGGAGAGAAGATAAGATAAGGACAGAAGGACTTAGTGAAAGTAAGAATTCTTGCCTTGGTAGGAATTCAAGAAAGACCAAGAATCCTTGTAGGATTAGGAAACAATAGGATAAGGTCTATCTTGATAATGTTTTAGATGACTTAGAAAAGCTTGTTGACTTAGGAAAACATATCCTAAGTGGATAAGAAACCTAAGTACTAGTTGAACTAGGATAAGGCTGTGTTAGGACTATAAATACCGCCTATTATTTGTGAGGAGAAGATATGCTCCGAATTTTGTTTTTTCTCATTCAATAATCAAGAATCAAAGGTTAGCATTCTTGCTTACATTCTTGTTTATATTTTCGGTTATCTTTTAAGAGTTGTCTTGAGATAACTTGGGCTTAAGACAAGGTGAAGAGTTGTCTTCCTTGCTTAAGAGCTTCGGTTGAAGTCAAGAGTTGTCTTCCTTGCTTAAGAGCTTAGGTGAAGTCAAGAGTTGTCTTCTTCAACCAAGGCAAGTTGTGATAGGTTTAAAAGTTGTCTTGCCTATCCAACATATCCTTTTATATATTAGTTAACCCAAAGGACAGCTTAGAGGACATCAATATAAGAAAAGAACTCAAGAATCAAATGGGACAATAAGTTAGGAAGGATTTCAGTAGTTGTGCTGAGCCCTATGGTGTAGAAAAGTTGGGGAAAAAAAATCGGGACTCCAACAATGCACCTAACATCGCTGTCACATTCGCGGGGATGTTTCATTCACTCCTAGATATTTGTACCGCTCCCTGCCCAATAAACCAGACACCTCTACCGCACCTGTAAGGATGTTCGAGTTGCTCCTAGAAGTTCATCCCGTGCACTGCCAAACGTGTCTGATGCCAATGCCAAACCCACAGAGATGTTCTAGTCGCTCCTAGAAGCTCATCTTGAGTACTTCCAAACTCTTCCAATGCCTCTGGCAAGCCTGCGGGGATTTTCTGGTCGCTACCAGAAGTTTGTCCCATACACTACCAAATGCGCCCAACAACTCTGTTGTGGCCATGGGGATGTTCTGGTCGCTCCCAAAATTTTGTCCCGAGCACTTCTAAACTCGTTTACTGCCTTTGCCACGCCAGCGAGGATGTTCCATTCGCTCACGGAAGTTCATCCTGTGCATTGTCAAATGTTGCCACCATGTGGGAATGTTCTTGTTGCTCCCAAAAGTATGTCCTGCACACTGCCAAACGTGACTGATGCCACTGCCACGCCTGCGGGTATGTTCCAGTCGCTCCTAGAAGTTTGTCCCCAGCATTGCCGAACATGTCCGATTCCTCTGCCAAGCCTGCAGGGATTTTCCAGTTAGTCCTGGAAGGTCATCTAGCACACTGCCGAAAGTGTCCAATGATGCTGCCACACCCACAGGGATGTTCTGGTTACTTCCTGAGTTTTTCTTGTGCATTGCCGGGCACACGTAACGCCTCTGCCGTTCCCACGGAGATGCTCAATCACTGTCAATAGTTTGTCCCATGCACTGCTCAAGGCAACCGCGAGGATGTTCTAGTTGCTCCTGAAAGTTTGCCCTGCGCACTGCTGAACATGTACGTCACTGCTGCCATACCTGCGGGGATGTTCTAGCTGATCTTGGAAGTTCGTCCCGTGCACTGCCAAATTGTTGAGAACCTAAGTATGTAGGAAATGCAACGGGCAGAAAATGAGACAGTAAAGGAGAGCATGGGCCAGAAAATATACACAACAAGCATGGCAACAGCAAGTATGCAGCCCAACATTGAAGCCCGACTAGAATTTGACTTAATCCTAATCAATGAAGGACATTCATGCCAACAGGCATTCCAGTAGAAGTAGGATATTCACATCAAGAAGAACTCCAGCAGCAGCAACACGTCCATGTCAAGAAGAATTCCAGCAGGAGAAGGACATAAACAGCATGAAGAACTCCAGCAGCAGCAGGATGTCATGGCAGCAAGATGTTCACATCAAGGAGGAGTCTTGAAGAGGAAGGACACGCCATAAGGGAAGTTCTAATCCAAGAAGGAAACGGCAAAAAGAAGTTCAGCAGCTGTAGGAGAGGAGATAAGGACAGAAAGACTTAGCCAAAGTAGGAATTCAAGAAAGACCAAGAATCCTAGTAGGATTAGTAAACAATAGGATAAGGTTTATCTTGATAATATTTTAGTTGACTTAGAAAAGCTTGTTGACTTAGGAAAACATATCCTAAGTGGAATAGTAACTTAAGTGCTAGTTGAATTAGGATAAGGCTATCTTAGGATTATAAATACAGCTCATTATTTGTGAGGAGGGAAGATGCTCCAAATTTTGTATATTTCTCATTCATTAATCAAGAATCAAAGGTTAGCATTCTTGTTTATATTTCAGTTATCTTTTAAGAGTTGTCTTGTGATAACTTGGGCTTAAGACAAGGTTCTAGTCTGACACCGTTGCTGCTCCTGCATGAATGTTCTAGTCACTCCTAGAAGTTCGTACCGCTCACTACCAAACGCACTCCGATGGCTCTGCCGTGCTTGAGGGGTGTTCTGGTTGCTCTCAGAAGTTTGTCCTGCACACTGCCAAATGCACCCAAAGCCTCTGCCACACTTGCGAGCAAGTTGAGGTTGCTCTTGGAAGTTTGTTCCGTGCACTGCCTAATGCATCCGAAGACTTTTCTGTGCCCTCGATGATGTTCTGGTGGCTCTCGGAAGTTTGTTCCGTGCACTGCTGTATGTGCCCGACGCTTCTCCCATGCCAGCAGAGATGTAATGGTTGCCCCTTGAAGTTTGTCCTGTGGACTACCCAATGTGACTGAAGCCTCTGCCTCGCCTGTGGGCATGTTCCGATTGCTCCCAGAAGTTCGTTCCGTGCACTGACCAATGCACCCCGAAGTCTCTTTCGTGCCCCCGGGGATGTTCTGGTAGCTCCTGGAAGTTTGTTCTGTGCACTGCCCAATGCAACCGAAGCCTCTGCCTCACCCACCGGCATGTTCTGCTTGATCTCGAAAGTTCATCTCGTGCACTGCCAAAGGCACCTGACGCCGCTGCAGCACCCACGAGGATGTTCAATTCGCTTCCCGAAGTTTGTCTAGCGCACTGCTGAGTGCAGCTGATGCCTCTGCCGCACCGGTTGGGATGTTACAGTCACTCCCTAAAGTTCATCCTGTGCACTGCTGAACGCGACCGATGGCTCTGCCGTGCTTGAGCGATGTTCTGGTCGCTCCTGGAAGTTTGTTTCGTGCACTACCGTATGCACCCGACACTTCTCCCATGCCTGCAAAGATGTTATGGTTGCCCTTTGAAGTTCATGCAATGCACTGCCCAATGTGACCAAGGCCTCTGCCTTACCTGCGGCAAGTTCTGGTTTATCCCAAAAGTACATCTCGTGCACTGCCAAACACACCTGACACCACTGCAGCACCCACAAGGATGTTCCATTCACTCCCCGAAGTTTGTCCAGCGCAATGCTGAGCGAGCCTGATGCCTCTGCCGCACCGGTTGGGATTTTACAGTCACTCCCTACAGTTCGTCCTATGCACTGCCGAACACGCCTGATGGCTTTTGCCATGTCCGAGGGATGTTATGGTTGCTCCCAGAAGTTTGTCCAGCATACTACCGAATGCACCCGAAGCCTCTGCCACACCTGTGGGGATGTTCCAGTCGCTCCCGGAAGTTTTTTTCGTGCACTGCTGTATGCACTCGATGTCTCTCCCATGCCTGCAGAGATGTTATGGTTGCCCCTTGAAGTTCATCCTGCGCACTGCCTAATGCGACCAAAGCCTCTGCCTCGCCCGTAGGCATGCTCTAATTGATCTCAAAAGTTCATCTCATGCACTACCAAATGCACCTAACACCGCTACAGCGCCTGCGACGATGTTCCATTTGCTCGCTGAAGTTTGTCCAGCGCACTGCTAAACGCGCCTGATGCCTCTGCCACGCTGGTTGGGATGTTACAGTCACTCCTTAAAATTTGTCCTGTGCACTGCCGAATGTGTTTGACACCTCTGCCGCACCCGCAGGGATGTTTTGGTTGATCACAAAAGTTCATCACGTGCACTGCCGAATGTGTACAATAAACCACTACTGCTCCTGCAGTGATGTTCCGGTCACTCCTGGAAGTTCATCCCGCACACTGCTTAACTTGCTCGATGCCTCTGCCATGGTCACAGGGATTTTCTGGACGCTCCCAAGCTTTGTCCAGTGCATTGTTGAACGTGCTCGATGCCAATACTATGCCCGCTGGGATGTTCTGGTCACTACTGGGAGTTCGTCCCGCACACTACCTAATGTGCACGATGCCTCTACCACGCCCACAGGGATGTTCTGGTTGCTCTCGATAGTTTGTCCCGCACACTGACCTACGCACTCGAAGCTTCTGCCATACACATGGAGATGTTCTGGTAGCACGTGGAAGTTCATCCTATGTAGTACCAAACGCATTCACCGTCGCTGCTGCACTAATAGGGATGTTCCTGTCGGTCCCGAAAGTTCATCCCAAGCACTGCCGACTGCGTCCAATGCCTCTGTGTTGAGGACCTTAGAAGGCAAAGGGAGCGTGAGAGAATGCGCGCAAGGCGCCAGGCAGCAAGAGAGGCAGCAGCAGGAAACGCATGATGAATTCCTGTAACAATAGGATAGTTGCGACAAGAAGAATTCTAAGGGCAGAAGGATAATTATTGAGAATCCTAGCTCTAGAAGGATAAGTCAAGAGGAAGTCCAGCTGCTGTAGAAAACAAGATAAAGTAGGAATTCTAGTCTAAGTAGGAATTCAAGAAAGACCAAGAATCCTAGTAGGATTAGGACACAAAGGATAAGGTCTATCTTGATAATGTTTTATTTGACTTAGAAAAGCTTGTTGACTTAGGAAAACATATCCTAAGTGGATAAGGAACCTAAGTACTAGTTAAATTAGGATAAGGCTGTCTTAGGACTATAAATACAGCCCATTATTTGTAAGGAGCTCATAAGCTACGAATTTTGTTATTTTCTCATTCATTAATCAAGAATCAAAGGTAAGCATTCTTGCTTCTATTCTTGTTTATATTTCGGTTATCTTTTAAGAGTTGTCTTGAGATAACTTGGGCTTAAGTCAAGGTTAAGAGTTGTCTTCCTTGCTTAAGAGCTAAGGTTGAAGTTAAGAGTTGTCTTCTTCAACCAAGGCAAGTTGTGATAGGTTTAAGAGTTGTCTTGCCTATCCAACATATCTTTATATATATATTAGTTAACCCGAAGGACAGCTTAGGGGATATAAAATAAGAAAAGAACTCAAGAATCAAACGGGACAGCAAGTTAGGAAGGATTCCAGTAGGCGTGCTGACCCCTAAGGTGTAGAAAAGTTGGGGAAAAAAATCGGGACCCCAACACTCTGCCGCACTTGCGGGGATGTTCTGGTCACTCCCAGGATTTTGTCCTGCACATAGTCGAATGCACCCGAAACCTCTGACACACCCACGAGGATGTTCCAGTTGCTCATAGAAGTTCATCCCGCGCACTGCCCAACTTGCCTGAAGCCTCTTTGCTTCCGCAGGGATGTTCCGGTCGCTCTTGGAAGTTCGTTCCGTGCACTACTGAATGCGCCGAGGACACAGTCACACCCACGAGGATGTTTTGGTTGCTCCCCAAAGTTTGTGCCACACTGTTGAATGCACCCGACACTGCTGCCATGCCCACAAGGATATTCCAGTCGCTCTTTGATGTTCGTCGTCCACACTGCCAAAGCACGCAAAACTTCTGCCTCACCTGTAAGGATGTTTTGGTTGATACCAACAATTCATAACATGCACTGCCCAATGTGCCAACAGCCTCTCCCGCAGCCATGGGGACATTCCGGTCTCACCCAAAGTTGGTCTCGCGCATTGCCAAACTGTTGAGGACTGTAGGAGGCAATGGGAGCATGAGTGAATGCATGCGAGGGCGCCAAGTAGCAAGAGTGGCAAAAACAGGCTAGAATGTGCATGCAACAAGCATGCACATGGCAAGCAATAAAGCACGGCCAGGTTCTGACTCATCCCTAACTAACTGCAGAAAGCCAAGCTAAGAGGAAAACTAGCATTGGCAAGACACGCATGAAGCAATCTAAGCAGGAGAAGGACATTGACGGCATGAAGAACTCTAGCAGCAGCATGACCTCATGGCAAGTTTGACTTCAGGAGAAGGACATTCACATCAAGGAGGAATGTTGGAATGGAAGGACATGCCATATTGAAGTCCTAATCCTAGAAGGAAATGGCAAGAAGATGTTCAGCAGCTGTAGGAGAGGTGATAACATAAGGACAGAAAGACTTAGTCAAAGTAGAAATTCAAGAAAGACTAAGAATCCTAGTAGGATTAGGAAACAGTGAACAAGGTCTACCTTGATAATGTTTTAATTGACTTAGAAAACCTTGTTGACTTAGGAAAACATATCCCAAGTGGATAAGGAACCTAGGTACTAGTTGAATTATGATAAGGCAATCTAATACTATAAATACAACCCATTATTTGCGATGAGGAACATATGCTCAGAATTTTGTATTCTTTTCATTCATTAATCAAGAATCAAGGTTAGCATTCTTGTTTCCATTCCTATTTATATTTCACTTATCTTTCAAGAGTTGTCTTGAGATAACTTGGGCTTAAGTCAAGGTGAAGAGTTGTCTTCCTTGCTTAAGAGCTTAGATTGAAGTCAAAAGTTGTTTTCTTCTTCCAAGGCAAGTTGTGATAGGTTTAAGAGTTTTCTTGCCTATCCAACATATCCTTTTATTCCTTAGTTAATTCGAAAGGATAGCTTAAGGGACAAGAATTAAAGAGAAGAACTCAAGAATCAAATGAGAAAGCAAGTTAGGAAGGTTTTTAGCAGGCCTGCTGACCCTTAAGGTGTAGAAAAGTTGGGAAAAAAGATCGGGACTCCAACAAATTGGTGATTTTATTGAGAGATTGGCACAATCACCATCTAGTTGAGAAGTAACACGATCATCCCAACAAATTTGCTCATGTTTAGAGGTAAGCACGGACACCAATCAAATTGAAGAGGCAGCACATCACCATGTCATTGAGGCAGCATTCACCTTCACCACAATAGTGAACTAACAAGGACTTTGGAAGAATCCTAGCCTTGGAAAGGGAACAATGCACCATACATGACCAGGTAGGTGATATCAAACACCAACTATCATTTATCATTCATTCACTTGAAAATTTGAAGAGAGATACACACCGACTGGCCGGAAAACAAGTGCAAACGGAGGAGGCCAGGAACAGCAACCTGCCACAAATGTCTAGGAGGCATCAATCAGAAATCACATGGCACTAAGTACATGAGGACGAATTGACCATGAGTAGCTTCCCTCTCAAGAAAGAGGGAAAGGGCAAATGAGTCTAGGGTGCAGAAGGAAGGTGCCACCGAATTTGCATCCAGCCCCATGACCCCTATGATGAGGTCTTGGATCGAAGGCCAACAGCATGGCAGCCAAGGAGAATGCAGAGTCATCATGAGGCAGAACTTTGATCGACAACTAGGAGAGAGGAATGACAGCACTATGACAGCCCTAGCCCTAACCGAATGGATCTCTAAGGCTGAGTTATATTTTGAGAAATAAGGTGTTAAGAGAGGGGAAAGGGTTTATTTTGCATCTTATCACCTGTGTGGGAGGGCTAACCAATGGTGGCGTTGGCTTAAGGGCCACCTATGGCCAAGAAGGTAGAAGGATTGGCTGGACAATGTTCACACAAGAATTGAGGACCAGATTCAGCCCCTCTAGAATGACCAATATTTGCTCTAAGTTTGATGGGAATGCTGCACCAGTTCAGAACTTAGAATACTCATCTCCGCCTCCTGAGATGCCAATCTGGAGAACAAGTGAAGATGTTTCATCACCAGCAATTTCAGTTGATGACAGTGGAGGAAAAAAATTGCACATAGAAGATGCGTATGCACATCCAAGTGATGGTAATGCTAAGGGCACAAGCGTTCCAGGACCTGACTTGCTGCAAAACAATGACTTAAGAGCTCCAAAAGTTTCCACTGGACTGCTGTCTACATCTTCATTAGAATTGACCAGGATTGAGAGAAAGCAAATTGAATTGGATGCAGGATTAAATAGGTCTTCGAATGGATTGCAAGAACACTCCAATGCTTCTACAAATTATCCACTAGAAAATACTCTGACAAGGACTATGTAGTACCAATCTTCCTTGTTGGCGAAACCTGGATCAGAAGACAAAGTTCCTAATCATATTCTGTCCAGATTAAAGGACTTTTGCTGATCTTTCACAGAGAGCTTTACAAGCTGCAAGAGATCAGACCTTTAGACCATTCATTGTTCAAATTGCAGCAGAAAATATGCATAGCATGCAGCAAGTTTTGTAAGGCACAAATATTGATCAAATGCCATCATCTGCACCTGTTTTAGACCCTCAATTCCCTGGACAGAATGAAGATTATTTGGGTTGCAGCTTGAACACTGAAGATCTAGACATTCCATGCAATAGGTCAGGTGTTCTGGACAGCAACCCCATTGCCAGCACAAACACCCAAAGTCGCATGGATAGTGAGAAGGAAGCCAAGGCAGTAAACTCCTCGGATCATGCGGAAGAAGGAAAAATCAACTTGCATGCAGTAGGGGCAACCACCAAGCCTACCGCAATGAGGTTGTTCACAACCATAAATGACAAGAATATTTTGATGTTGATTGATAGTGGAGCCCAAACCATAGGCAAGATAATCTTCGACTACGAATCCATGGCCATGCACTTCCAATGGAAAGGAAAGGATTGCATGTGGAAGGCATCCACCACTAATGCAGCGCATCATTGCGGGCGTGCTCTCGACAGTTTGTCCCGTGCAAGACCCAGCAAGCTTGAAGCCTCTGACGTACCCACAGAGATGGTCCCAGTCGCTCCTGGAAGTTCCTGCTGCTCCTGCAAGGATGTGCCGATCACTCATGGAAGTTCATCTCGAGCACTACTGAACAAGTCTGACACCTCTGCCAAGCCTGTGGAGATTTTTCTACCTCTCCCAGAAGTTCATCCCACAAATACATAATGCGGCTGACACCTCTGTCGAGCGCACTAGGATTTTCTGCTCAGTCCCCAAAAAATTTGTCCCGTGCACTGCAAAATGCACCCAATGCCTCTACCAAGCCCGCAGGGATGTGCCAATCACTCCAGAAAGTTCATCCTGCACACTGCCAAATGCGGCTGATGCCTCTGCCGCATGGGGATGTTCCGTCACACTTGGAAGTTCATCCCAAGCACTACTGAATTGCTAATGCCTCTGCCAAGCCAGCAGTGATCTTTCGGTCACGCCCGAAAGTTCGTCCTGTGCAGTGGCGAATGCACATAACGCCGCTGCAATGCCCACAGGGATGTTCAGGTCTCTCCTAGAAGTTTGTCCCATGCATTGCCAAACAAGCCCAATACCTACGCTGCACTGGCAGGGATGCTCCAGTCACCCCTAGAAGCTTGTCCCAAGCACGACCAAATGCATCCAATGCCTTTGTTGCACCCATGGGATTTTCTGGTCATTCTTGGAAGTTTATCCTGAGCACGGCGAATGTGGCCAACCCTGCTACAGTGTTTGTAGGGATGTTCTCAGTCATTCCAGAAGTTTTTCCTACACACTGCCTAACACACCTGATGCCTGCGTCGCGCCTGCAGGGATTTCCTATGCTCTCAAAGTTTGTCCCATGCACTGGTGAATGCGCTTACGCCTCTACCACACCCTCAGCGATGTTTTGGTCACTCCAAAAGTTCGTCCCGTGCACTGCATAACGCGCCCGATGTCTGTGCCACACCTGCAGGATTTTGCAATTGCTCCTAGAAATTTTGTCACTTGCATTGCTGAATGTGCCCCACACTTTTGTCGTGCCTCATGGATGTTTCAGTCGCTCTCGTATTTCGTCCTGTGCATTGCCCAATGCGCTTGAAGCCTCTGCCATGCCTGGGCCAGTGTTCAGGTCACTCCTAGAAGTTCGTACTACGTGCTTAAGGCCACCTATGGCCGAAAAGGTAGAAGAATAGGCTAGACAAGGTTCACACGAGAGTTAGTGAATAGATTTTGCCTGTCTAGCATGACAACCTATGAGGGACAACTTGCCAAATTAGGTGTGAGGGATCCTTGGAGAGTTACCTTTAAGAATTAGAGAGGCTGGCCGAATTGGTAGGAAATTGGCCTGATAGTGCACTAATTGGCACTTTTCAAGATGGCCTTGAACCTTGGCTGAGCCAAGAAGTAGAGATAAGGGATCCAAATCTAGCTAAGGAAAGACGTCTAAGATAAGTAGAATTCTAGTAGCAGCAGGACGTATATGATGAGTTCTAGTAGCAATGGGATACTCATGGCCAAGGAGAATTCTAAAGGCAGAGAGATACACATTGAGAGTCCTAGTCCTAGAAGAATAAGGCAAGAGGAAGTCCACCAGCTGTAGTATACAAGATAAGATAGGAATTATAGTCTAGGTAGATAATCAAGAAATACCAAGAATCGTACTAGGATTAGGATACCTTTGGATAAGGTCAATCTTGATAACATTCTAGTTGTCTTAGGAAACCCTATTGACTCAGGAAAACTTGTTCTAAGTGGATAAGGAACTCAGTACTAGTTAAATTAGGAAAAGGCTGTCTAATACTATAAATACAGCCCATTATTTGTTAGCATGAATATATGCTCCGAATTTGTAAGTTTTTATTCATTAATCAAGAATCAAGCTTTGACATTCTTGTTTATATTTTGGTTATCTTTTGAAGAGTTGTCTTGAGATAACTTTGGCTTAAGTCAAGGTGAACAGTTGTCTTCCTTGCTTAAGAGCTTACGTTGAAGTCAAGAGTTGTCTTCTTCAACCAAGGAAAGTTGTGATAAGTTTGAGAGTTGTCTTGCCTATCCAACATATCTATTTATCATTAGTTAATCCCAAAGGACAACTTAGGGGATGTGAATCAAAGAAAAGAACTCAAGGATCAAATGAGACAGCAAGTCGGGAAAGGTTTTAGAAGTCGTGCTAACCCATAAGGTGTAGAAAAGTTGGACAAGAAATCAAGTCCACAACATGAATGCTCCTGACGCCACTGTCACTCCCGTGGGGATGTTCTGGTCGCTCTTGGATGTTTGTCTCGCACACTGCCAAACATGCCTGATGACTCTGTACTGCTAGTGGGGACGTTCCAGTTGCTCCAAGAAGTTCAGCCTTTGCACTGCAGAATGCGCCCAACGCTTTTGGTGCAGTTGAGGGGATGTTCCAGTTGCTCCTAAAAGTTTGTCCCGTGCACTACTGTGTGCACCTAATGCCACTGCATCACCCACGGGGATGTTCCGGCCGCTGCTAGAAGTTCGTCCTATGCACTGCCCAACGTGCCCATTGCCTTTACCATGGCTGCAGGAATGTTATGGTTGCGCCCAGAAGTTTGTCCTAGGCATTGTCAAACACACTCGATGTCTCTGCCAAGCCAGTGGGGCTTTTTTGGTTGCTCTAGGAAGTTTGTCAAACGCACTACCGAACATGCCCCACATCGCTGCTGCACCAGCAAGGATGTTTCGGTCACTCCTCGAAGTTCATCCCACAAACGGCAGAGTACGATTGATGCCGCGGCTCCACCTGCAGGTATGTTCCAGTTGCTCCCTGAAGTTTGACCCATACACTATCAAACTCGTCTGGTGCTGCTGCCACACCCATGGGGATTTTATGCTCGCTTCCGGAATTCGTTCCACGCATTGCTGAACGTGCTTGACACTGCTGTCATGGCCACAAAGATATTCCAGAGGCTCCAAGCAGTTTGTCCTGCACACTGCTGAATGAGCCAAACGCCGCCGCTGTGCCTACAGGGATGTTCTGGTTGCTCCCGGAAGTTTTTCCTGTACACCGCCGAATGCGCTTGAAGCATTTGCTGCACCTAGGGAGATGTACCAGTGGCTCTTTGAAGTTTATACATTGCACTGCCAGATATGCCTGAAGCCGCAACCACTTCCACGGGGATGCACCGGTCACTCCCGGACGTTCATACCACGCATGGCAGAATGCACCCAATGCGTATGCTGCGCTTGTGGCGATGTTTCGGTCAATCTCAGAAGTTCATCCAACGCACTGCCGAATGAACCCAATGCTGCTGCCATGCCTGCAGGGATACTCTAATCGCTCCTAGAAGCTCATCCCATGCACTGCACAATGCGCATGAAGCCTCTTTTATGCCCATGGGAATGTTCTGGTCGCTCTCGAAAGTTTGTCCCATGCACTGCCGAATGTGTTTGACTCCGCTGCTGCACCCGCAGGGATTTTCCTGTCACTCTCGGAAGTTCATCCCATACGTGACTGAATGTGCCCAATGTCTCTGCCATGGTCATGGGTATATTCTGATGCACAGCTGAGCGTGCCCAATGCAGCTGCCACGCCCGCAGGGATGTTTTGCCCACTTATAAAAGTTCATCCACAATAGTACCAAACGCGTCAGGCACCTCAGCCAAGCCCGTGAGGTGATTCTGGTTGCTCCTTGAAGTTTGTTCTATGCACTACCAAACACGACTAATGCCTTTGCACGCGTCTGCAGGCATGTTCTGGTCTCTCTTGGAAGTTTGTCCCACGCATTGTTAACCACGCCCGATGCCTCTACTGTGTGTGCAGGATGTTCCAATTGCTCCTAGAGGTTCGACCTATGCACAATCGAAAGGGTCTGATGCTGCTGCCATGTCTGCGGGGATGTTCCGGTCACTCACAAAAGATCTTCTCGAGCACTGCAGAATGTGTCCAACACCTCCACCAAGCCCACAGAGAATTTTCGGTAGCTCTTAAAAGTTTGTTCTCCGCACTGCTGAATGAGTCCAATGCCACTACCATTCCCATAGGGATGTTCCGGTCACTCTCAGAAGCTTGTACCGTGCATTGCCGAATGTGCCCAAAGCCTCTTCTGCGTCCGTGGGGATGCATTAATCGCTCTGGGATGTTTTATCCTCCCCATTGCCGAGGGCGCCCGACGGCACTACTGCACTTACAGGAATGTTTCAATCACTCTCAATAGTTTGTCCTGAGCACTGCCGAATGTGTATGATGCTTATGTCGAGCTAGCAGGGATTTTATGGTCGCTCCTGGAAGTTCACACTGCACACTTCCAAACACGCCTGATGCCTCTGCCGTGCCAGTGGGGATATTCTAGTTGCTCCCCAAAAATTCCTATCGTGCACTACCGAATGCAACAAACACTGCTGCTGTGCTTGTGGGGATGTTATGGTCGCTCCCCAAAGTTTGTCCCATACACTGCTGAACCAGGTGACACCACTTCCCAACTCGCTAGAAGCCTCTGCTGCGTCTGTAGGGACATTCTGCTCACTTTCTAAAGTTTTTCCTACACACTGCTGAATGCGCCATATGCCTTTGCCATGCCTGATGGTATGTTTTGGTTAATCAGGGAAGTTTGCCCTGTGCCCTGCCCAATGCACCCAACGCCGATGCCGCGCTCGCGGGGATGTTCAGGTCGCTCCTAGAAGTTTGTCATGTGCATTGTCAAATGTGCTCAAAGCCCTTGCCGTGCCTGCAGGTGTTCCAGTCGCTCTCTGAAGTTTGTCCCGGTGCACTTTCGAACTTGTGCCAATCTTCCCTCCTTGTGGTGCGCCATGGTTTTGCCTTCGAGTGATTCCGCACTTCCTAGTTGCCATGATGCGAGCCTTCTTACTAGCACTTCCCCATCATCGCTATAATCATTGTAGCGATCATAGGGCAGGTGTTTGTTTGGTGAAGTCTCCATCCTACTTACCAAACTCATGCACCTTTTCCCCCTTTCTTGAGAGGGAATCAGCTGCTGGTCTGATTTGTCCTCGTGCACTACTTGCGCGTGATTTCTGATTAAAGCCTCCTAGTTGTTTGTGGTATGCGGCTATTTCTGCTCTACTTGGTTTGGACTTCTTTTTCGGCCACTTGGGGTGTATCTCTTTTTAATTGTTCAAGACAATGAAAGATAGATGATAGTTGGTGTTTGATATTACCTACCTGGTCATTGATCGCATCTGGTTCCTCTCCAAGGCAAGGATTCTTCCATGGTTAGTGACTGAGAAGTCTTCCTCGGTTTGTCCCGCACATTGTCAAAAGTAAACCGGTGCCTCTGCCATGCCTGTGGGGATGTTCTGGTCACTCTCAGAAGTTCATCCCACACACTGCCTGACATACCCGAAGCCTCTGCCATGCCTGGGGGGGATGTTCGTCGCTCCTGGAAGTTCATCCCGCGCACTACCGATGCGCTTAATGCCTCTGCCATGCTCATGGGTGATGTTCCTG
This sequence comes from Xylocarpus granatum, assembly GCA_019650275.1. NCBI lineage: Eukaryota > Viridiplantae > Streptophyta > Magnoliopsida > Sapindales > Meliaceae > Xylocarpus > Xylocarpus granatum. The sequence continues at coordinate 15,271 of BNST01000690.1, forward strand.
TTGCCCCCGAAAGTTTGTGCCGCACAGTGCAAAACGTGGCCCAACACATCTGCCATGCCAGCGGGGATGTTCCGGTCATTCC
>BNST01000691.1:0-164777 GCA_019650275.1 Xylocarpus granatum
CCTAAGCTGTCCTTTGGGTTAACTAATATATATAAGGATATCTTGGATAGGCAAGACAACTCTTAAGCCTATCACAATGCGCCCAAAACCTCTGCTACGACCACGGGGATGTTCTGGTCTCTCCTGGAAGATCATCCCGCGCACTGCCAAACATATCAAATGCTTTTGCTGCACCCGCAGGGATATTCCAGTCGATCCTAGAAGTTTGCCCCACACACTGCCGAATACACCCGAAGCCCCTGCAACGCTCAGATGTTCCGATTGCTCCCGGAAGTTTGTCCTGTGCATTGCCGAATGCGCTCAATGCGTCTCCCACCTCCACAGGAATGTTCTGGTCGCTCGCAAAAGTTCGTCCTACACACTGCTAAACATGTCTGACACCATTGCTGCATCTGTGTGGATGATCCAGTCGCTACTTGAAGTTTGTCCAGCACAGTGCCCAATGCACCCAAAGCCACTGCCATGCCCACGGGGATGTTCTGGTCGTGCCCGGAAGTTTGTCCCAAGCAGTGCCGAACGTGTCCGACATCGCTGCCGCACATGAGGGGATGTTCTCGTCACTCACGGAAGTTAATCCCGCACACTATCGAATACACCCGACACCTCTGCCGCACCGGCGGGGATGTTCCCGTTGCTCTTGTACAGTGCCTGCAGGGAAGTTTTGGTTGCTCCTGGAAGTTCTTCCTGCACACTGCCAAACGTGTCTAATGCCACTACTGTGCCTGCGGGAATGTTCTGGTTGCTCCAAAAAGTTTGTCCCTTCACACTGCCGAACGCGTTCAACACCTCTGCCATGCCTGCAAAGATGTTCCATTTGCTCATGGAAGTTGGTCCCACGCACTGCTGAACACGTCCAAAGCTGCTGCGATGACTGCAGGGATGTTCTGGTCACTCACAAAAGTTTATCCCGCGCTCTGCCAAATGTGACTGACACCTCTGCCTTGCCCGCAGCGATGTTTTGGTCACTCTTGGAATGATGTTGAACAGCCTGTTCTTGCACTTGTAGCCAACTTGCAAAACATTCAGCCTTGTTTCTCAAAATAAAATTCAGCCTTGGACATCCATTTGGTTGGATCTTCCCTTCTCAAAGGTAGGGAATTCGATTTTTACCTTAAGCCGTGTGTAATGGCTTGGGCTGTTGTAGTGCCAATCCTCCCTTCTTATGGTGCACCATGGTTTTGCCTCAGGGTGATACATACCCTTCTTGGTTGCCATGATGTGGGCCTTCTGTCCAGCACCTCCTCATCGTCGCTATAATCATTGTAGTGATCATGGGGCAGGTGTTCGTTTGGTGAAGTCTCCCTCCTGCTTCCCAAACTTGTGTGCCTTTTCCCCCTTTCTTGAGAGGGAAACTGCTCCTGGTCAGAATCTTCCTCATGCACTTGGTGCCGTGTGATTTCGGATTGAAGCCTCCTAGACGTTTGTGGTAGGTGGCTATTTCTGCCTGGCTCGGTTTGGACTTGTTTTTTGGCCACTCGGGTGTGTCTCTCTTCAACTATTCAAGAGAATGAATGATAGATGATAGTTGGTGTTTGATATTACCTACTTGGTCATTGATTGCATTTCTGGTTCCTCTCTAAGGCAAGGATTCTTCAGCGGTTGGTGACTGAGAAATCTTCCCTGGTCTGTTCCTGTGGTGCGGGTGAATGCTGCCTAGATGACATGGTAACCTTGATGCCTTGCAATTGACTAGTATCTATGCTGATGTCTCAACAAGAACAAATTTGTTGGGGTCCCAATTTTTTCCCCAGTTTTTCTATACTTTAGGGGTTAGCACGCCTACTGAAATCCTTCCTAACTTGTTGTCCCTTTTGATTCTTGAGTTCTTTTCTTATATTTACGTCCCCTAAACTGTCCTTTGGGTTAACTAATATATAAAGATATGTTGGATAGGCAAGACAACTCTTAAACCTATCACAACTTGCCTTGGTTGAAGAAGACAACTCTTAACTTCAACCTTAAGCTCTTAAGCAAGGAAGACAACTCTTAACCTTGTCTTAAGCCCAAGTTATCTCAAGACAACTCTTAAAAGATAACCGAAATATAAACAAGATTGAAGCAAGAATGCTAACCTTTGATTCTTGATTGATGAATGAGAAATAACAAAATTTGGAGCATATCTCTTCCTCACAAATAATGGGCTGTATTTATAGTCCTAAGACAACCTTATCCTAATTCAACTAGTACTTAGGTTCCTTATCCACTTAGGATATGTTTTCCTAAGTCAACAAGCTTTTCTAAGTCAACTAAAACATTATCAAGATAGACCTTATCCCATTGTTTCCTAATCCTACTAGGATTCTTGGTCTTTCTTGAATTCCTACTAAGACTAGAATTCCTTTGGCCTGCCCACAGGGATGTTTTGGTCGCTCCTAAAGTTTGTGCCGCGCACTGTCCAACGTGCCCGAAGCCTTTACTGCACCCGAGGGGATGTTCCTGTCACTCCCAGAATTTCGTCCCGCACACTGCTGAATGCGCCCGACGCCTTCACTGCACTTGCAGGGATGTTTGGGTCACTCCCGGAGGCTTGCCCCTTGCACTGCCCAATGCACCAGAAGCCTCTGCCCCTCCAAGGAGGATTTTTCGGTTGTTTCCCGAAGTTTGTCCAGCCCACTGGCCAATGCACCTGAATCCTCTGGCAAGCCCGTGGGGATGCTCCGGTTGCTCTACCACACCCACGGGGATGTTTCCGGTCACTCCCAGAAGTTCATCCCATCCACTGCCCAACACGCCGGAAGGCTTTGCTTCACCCAGGAAGATTTCAAATAGCACACTGAAGTTCATCCCTCAAACTGCCGATTGCGCCTGATGCCTCGGCCACACTCTCTGGGATGTTCTGGTCAATCCCGGAAGTTTGTCCCGTGCACTGCAAGATGTGCCAGATGCCGCTGCTGCACCCACGGGGTTGTTCCAGTTGCTCCCTGAAGTTCATCGTGCACACTGCCGAACGCACTCAGCGCCTCTATTGTGCCCGCGGGGATGCTCCGGTCACTCCAGAAAGTTTGCCCCATGCACTGCCCAACGTGCCTAAAGCCTCTAGCACGCCCGCGAGGATGCTCACTCCCGGAAGTTTGTCCTGCACACTGGCAAACATGCGTCCGAAGACCGTGCCGTGCACCCGGGGATCCTCCGGTCACTCCCAGAAAATCATCCCACGCACTGCCAAAAACAACCAATGCCTCAGCCAAGCAGGGATGTTCCGGTCAATCCTGGAAGTTCGTCCCGTGCACTGCCCAGCTGTTGGGGTCCCAATTTTTCCCCAACTTTTCTACACCTTAGGGGTTAGCACGCTTACTGAAATCCTTCCTAATTTGCTATCCCGTTTGATTCTTGTGTTCTTCTCTTATATTTACATCCCTTAAGCTACCCTTCAGATTAACTAATATATATAAGGATATGTTGGATAGGCAAGACAACTCTTAAACCTATCACAACTTGCCTTGGTTGAAAGAAGACAACTCTTGACTTCAACCTTAGCTCTTAAGCAAGGAAGACAACTCTTAACCTTGTCTTAAGCCCAAGTTATCTCAAGACAACTCTTAAAAGATAACCGAAAATATAAACAAGAAAGTAAGCAAGAATGCTAATCTTGATTCTTGATTATTGAATGAGAAAATAACAAAATTCGGAGCATATCCTCCTCACAAATAATGGGTTGTATTTATAGTCCTAAGACAACCTTATCCTAATTCAACTAGTACTTAGGTTCCTTATCCACTTAGGATATGTTTTTCTAAGTCAACAAGATTTTCTAAGTCAACTAAAACATTATCAAGATAGACCTTACCCCATTGTTTCCTAATCCTACTAGGATTCTTGGTCTTTCTTGAATTCCTACTTAGAGTAGAATTTCTACTTTGACTAAGTCTTTCTATCCTTATCTTATGTCCTCTCTTACAGCTGCTGAACTTCTTCTGGCTGTTTCCTTCTTGGATTGACGTGAATTAGGATAAGGTTGTCTTAGGACTATAAATACAGCCCATTATTTCATGAAAAGGACACATGCTCCAAATTTTGTATATTTCTCATTCATTAATCAAGAATCAAAGGTTAGCATTCTTGCTTCCATTCTTGTTTATATTTCAGTTATCTTTTAAGAGTTGTTTTGAGATAACTTGGGCTTAAGACAAGGTGAAGAGTTGTCTTCCTTGCTTAAGAGCTTAGGTTAAAGTTAAGAGTTGTATTCTTCAACCAAGGCAAGTTGTGATAAGTTTAAGAGTTGTCTTGCCTATCCAACATATCCTTTATATATTAGTTAATCCTGAAGGACAGCTTAAGGGACATAAATCTAAGAAAAGAACTCAAAAATCAAATGGGAAAGCAAGTTACGAAGGTTTTTAGTAGGCATGCTGACCCCTAAGGTACGAAAAAGTTGGAGAAAAAAATCAAGACCCCAACATGAATGCGCCCAACACCTCAGCTGTACCAGCAGGAATGTTTTGGTCGCTTCCCAAAAGTTCATCCCACACAATGCCAAATGCACCTGACAACTCAGCCACACCTGCAGGAATGTTCTAGTCACTTCAGAAAGTTACTCTCGTGCACTGCCAAAAGTGGCCGTTGCCTCTGCCACGCCTGTGGTGATGTTCCGGTAGCTCCTGAAAGTTCGTCCCATGCAATGCCGAATGCGCCGACACTGCTGCCTCATATGCAGAAATGTTCCAGTCACTCCTAGAAGTTCATCCCATGCCACGTGCCCCTAGAAGTTTGTCCCTCGTGCCCATGGAAGTTCATCTCATGTGCCCCCAGAAGTTCGTTCCATACACTACCGAACGAGCTCAATGGCTCTACGGCGCTCGCAGGGATGTTCCGGTTGCTCCTGGATGTCCGTCCCGAGCATTGCCAAATGCATCCTACACTTCTGCCGAGCCCACGGCGATGTTCCGGTCACTCCCGAAAGCTTGTTCTGTGCACTGCTGAATGTCCCCGATAACTCTGTCCTCCCTGCGGTGACGTTCTGGTCACTCCTGAAAGTTCATCCTGCACCATAGCTAATGCACTGAACACCGCTGTCACGCCCATGGGGATGTACTGATCTCTCCCAGAAGTTCATCCCCAGCATTACTGAACGCACACGCTGCTGCTGAAACGCCCGGGTGTGTTCCGGTTGCTCCTGAAAGTTTTGTCCCGTGCACTAGTGAACATGCTTGAAGTAGCTTCCGCACCCACGGGGTTGTTCTGGTCGCTTCTAGAAGTTCATCCCGAGCACCGGTTAATGCATCAGACGCCTCTGCCAAGCCCACAGGGATGTTTTGGTTGCTCCCAAAAGTTCATCCCGTGCACTGCCGAACGTGCTCAATGTAACTGCCGTGCCTGTGGGGATTTTCTGGTCGCTCCCAGAAGTTCAACCTGCACACTGAAGATCATACCCAATGTCTCATATGTGCCTGCGTGGATGTTCTAGTTACTCCTTGAAGTTCGTCCTGCACACTGAAGATCACGCGTAATGCCTCTTCCGCGCTAGCGGGGATGTTTCGGTCGCTCCTGAAAGTTTATCCCGTGCACATCCAGAAGCTCCAGCCACGCTCTGGGGGATGTTCCTAACGCTCCATGAAGTTTGTCCCGCACACTGCTAAATATGCCTGATGCTGCTACATGCGGTTCATCCTGCGGACTGCCGAACATGCCTGACGCCTTTGCCACGCCCACAGGGATGTTCTAGTTGCCCCCAGAAGTTCATCCTGTGCACTATCGAATGTACCCAACGACTCTGCCACACCTTAAAGGATGTTCCAATCACTGCCAGAACTTCCAGGAGTGATTGGAACATCCCCATGGGTGGTGTGGCAGCGGCATTGGACACGTTGTGCAGGAGAAACTTCCGGGAGCGACCAGAACATCGTTGTGGTCGCTGCAGTGGCCTTCGGCATGTTTGGCAGTGCAAGGGATGAACTTACGGGAGCAACCGAAAAATCCCCGTGGGCTCAGCAGAGGGTTCAGACGTGTTCTGCAGTGATTGGGACAAACTTCCAGGCACAACCCAAATATCCTCGTGTGCGCGGCATCATCATTGAACATGTTCGGCAGTGCATGGGATGAACTTCTGAGAGTGACCGAAACTTCCCTGCAGGTGCACCAGAGGCGTCATGCGGATTCGACATTGTGTGGGATGAACCTTTGGGAGCGATCGGAACATCCCTGCGAGCACGGCAGAGGCGTTGATCACGTTTGACAGTTTGCAGGATGAACTTCCAGGGGGTAGCAGAACATCCCCGCAGACGTGGCAGAGGCATCGGCGCATTCGGCAGTGCTCAGGACAAACTTCTGGGAGTGACCGGAATATCCCCATGGATGTGGCTGAGGCTTCGAGGGCATTAACCAGTGCACGGGACCAACTTCCAGGAGCAACTGGATCATTCGCATGGGCATGACAGCAGTGTTGGACAAGTTTTGCAGTGCGCGGGATGAAATTCTGGGAATGTCCGGAAGATCCTTGCGGTCACTGCAGAGGCACGTTCAGTAGTGTGCAGAACAAAATTTTGGTAGCGACAAGAACATTCCCACAGGCACAACAGAGGTTTAGGGCATGTTGGGCAGTGCACCGGACGAACTTCCGGGAGCCACTGAAACATCCTAGTGAGAGTGGCAGAGGCATCAGGCACATTCAACATTGCACGGGATGAACTTCTGGGAGCGACCTGAAAATTCCTACAGGCATGGCAGTGACATTAGACACGTTCGTTACTGCACAGGACAAACTTTCGGGAGCGACCGGAATATCCCTGCGGGTGCAACAGCAGTATGGGGTGCATTGGGCAGTGTGCTGGACAAACTTCCAGAAGAGATCAGAACATTCAGGCGGGCGTGGCAGAGGTGTCAGGAACATTTTACAGTTTGCAAGACAAACTTCTGGGAGCGAGTCAAACATTCCCCGGGCACGGCAGTGGCATTGGGCGCATTCAGCGGGGAGCAGGATGAAGTTCCAGGAGCAACTGAAAATCCCTGCAGGCTCAAAAGAGTCATTGGATGCATTCGGCACTGCTCAGAACAAACTTCCAGGAGTGGCCAGAACATCCCTACAGGCATGGTAGAGACATCGAGCATGCTCGGTAGTGCACGGGACAAACTTGCAAGATCAACCGGAACATCCCTGAGAGTGCGGCAGAGGGTTCGGGCACATTAGGTAGTGCATGGAACGAACTTCCGAAAATGACCGGAACATCCCTGCAGGCGTGATAGAGGCATCGGGCGCATTCGGCAGTGTTGCAGTGTGCTGGTGTGGCAGAGCATTGGGTTAATTCAGCAGTACCTGGGACAAACTTCCTGGAGAGATAGGAACATCCCCACTAGTGCAGCACGGGCTTTTGTCTAGTGGGACGAGCTTCTAGCAGCAACTTGAACATCATCACCAGCGTGGCAGGGGCATCGAGTGCGATAGGCAGTGTGCAGGACGAATTTTTGGGAGCTACTAGAACATCCCCCCCGGTGCAGTAGAGGCTTCCGGCATGTTGGGTAATGGTCGGGATGAAATTTTGGGAGCAACCGCAACATCCCCGCTGGCATGGTAGAGGCTTCTAACGCGTTTGGCAGTGCGAGGGAAAAACTTCCAAGAGTGACCAGAACATCTCCGTGGGTGAGGCAACGGCATCGAATACGTCCAGCATTGCTTGGGACAAACTTCTGGGATTGACTGGAACATCTACATGGGCACTGTAGTTGCTTCGGGCACATTCAGCAATACGGGGACAAACTTCCGGGTACTTCCAGAACATCCCTGCAGGTGCGGCAGAGGTGTCAAGCACATTCAACAGTGCTCACGATCAACTTCGAGGAGTGCCCGGAACATCCCCACGGCTGTGGTAGTGGGTTCGGGCCCGTACAGTAGTGTGCCAGATGAACTTCTAGGAGCAACCGGAACATCCCCCGCGGATGCAGCAAAGGTGTAGGGCACATTCAGCACTACCTGGGGCAAACTTCCAGGAGCGATCAGAACATCCTTGCGGGCGTGGCAGAGGCTGCAGGCGCATTGGGCACTGTATGGGACAAACTTCTAGGAGTGACTGGAAAATTCCCACGAGCTCGACAAGGCTTCGGGTGCCTAGACAGTGCCATGACGAACATGCAGGAGTGACCGGAACATCCCCAGGCTGCAACAATGGCGTTGGACACATCCGTGTTGAGGACCTTAGGAGGCAAAGGGAACATAAAATGAATGCACGCAAGGCACCAAGCAGGAAGAGAGGCAGAAACAGGCCAGAATGTGGGCACAACAAGCTTGCACGCAGCAAGCAGCGAAGCACGGCCAGGTTCTGACTCAGTCCTAATCAATTGCAAAAATTCAAGCCAAGAAGAAGACCAGCATTGGCAGGACATGCCTAAAGTAATCGGAGCATGAGAAGGAGAGTAACGGCGTGCAGAACTCTTGCAGCAGCAGGATGTCTTGGCATGTTTACTTCAGCAAGAGGACCATGCCAAAGAAAAGTCTTGGAGAGTAAGGACACGCCACAGTAGAAGTTCAGCAGCTGTAGGAGAGAAGCTAAGATAAGGACGGAAAGACTGAGTCAAAATAGGAATTTTAGTCTTAGTAGGAATTCAAGAAAGACCAAGAATCCTAGTAGGATTATGAAATAGTGGGATAAGGTCTATCTTGATAATATTTTAGATGACTTAAAAAAGCCCGTTGACTTAGGAAAACATATCTTAAGTGGATAAGGAACCTAAGTACTAGTTAAATTAGGATAAGGCTGTCTTAGGACTATAAATACAGCCCATTATTTATGAATCTTGCTTACATTCTTGTTTATATTTTTAGTTATCTTTTAAGAGTTGTCTTGAGATAACTTGGGCTTAAGACAAGGTTAAGAGTTGTCTTCCTTGCTTAAGAGCTAAGGTTGAAGTCAAAAGTTGTCTTCTTCAACCAAGGCAAGTTGTAATAGGTTTAAGAGTTGTCTTGCATATCCAACATATCCTTTTATATATTAGTTATCCCAAAGGGTAGCTTAGGGGACGTAAATATAAGAAAAGAACTCAAGAATCAAACGGGACAACATGTTAGGAAGGATTTCAGTAGGCATGCGGGCCCCCAAAGTGTAGAAAAGTTTGAGAAAAAAATTGGGACCCCAACAATTCAGCAGTACGCAGGTTGTTTCCTAATCCTACTAGGATTCTTGGTCTTTCTTGAATTCTTACTAAGACTAGAATTCCTATTTTGACTAAGTCTTTCTATCTTTATCTTCTCTCTTCTCCTACAGCTATTGAACTTCTTCTTGCCATTTCCTTCTTGGATTAGAACTTCCGATATGGTGCGTCCTTCCTCTCCAAGACTTCTTTTTGGCATGGTCATCTTGCTAAAGTAAACTTGACATGACGTCCTGCTGCTATTGGAGTTCTTCATGCCATCAATCTCTTTCTCCTACTCGAATTTCTTCATGCATGTTCTACTAATGCTGGTCTTCTTCTCAGCTTGGATTTCCGCAATCAATTAAGATTGAGTTAGAACCAGGTTGTGCTTCACTGCATGATGCGTGCAGGCTTGTTGCGTGCACATTCTAGCCCGTTTCTGCCCCTCTTGTTGCCTGGCGCCTTGCTTGCATTCTCTCATGCTCCCTTTGGCTCCTAAGGTCCTCAACAATCCCTCTTTCTTGGAGACTCACCTTATGGTCAAGGTGAAAATTAGGGAAACGTTGCTGGATATCGTCATAGTCTTCCCATGTTGCTTCATCCTTGGGCGAATGACTCCACCATATAAGTACTCTCCATACTGGCCTTCTATTATGCCTATAGCTTACTATGTGAAATCCTAATGCTTCCTTTGGGTGCTGCCCCAGGTGATCTTCCTTGTAAATGTTGACCAGTCCCTCATTTACTTGTCTCACATCTTCTATCTTTTTTCTCAACAATGAAATGTGAAACACTGGATGTAATTTGGAGTTTAATGGTAGTCTTAGGCAATAAGCTACTAGTCTAATTTGCTCAACTACCTTGTATGGCCTAAAGTACTTCCTAGCCAACTTTGTCGTAGTTGGCTTTCTAGCCTTGATTTTTTGCCTAGGATGGATCGTAAGATAGACATAGTCACCTATCTCAAATTCCACTTCCTTTCTACCTTTATTTGCTTTTTTCTTCATTCGGTCCTTTGCCTTCTCAAGCCCATGCTTGAGTTTCTTTAAGATCTCATCTCTTGATTGAAGTACGACATTTACTTCATGTATGCGGCTGTTCCCCATGGTATAACTTGACATTCCTAGGGGTATTTCTTTTTGTATACAGCTTCGTATAGTATCATCTTGATTGCCACATAATAGGCAGTATTATAACATAGTTCTGCTCGTGGTATGTACTCCTCCCAATCGTTTTGATGATCATGGCAAAAGCATCTTAAATACTACTCTAGAGTTCGATTGGTTACCTCACTTTGTCCATTTATTTGTGGATGAAAGGTGGATAAGGCGACCAAGTTGCTGCTGAGCTGTGTGAAGAGCTCCTTCTAGAATTTACTCATAAAGATAGTGTCTCTATCGGACAACATTGTTCGCGGTATGCCATGGAGCCTTACCACGTTCTCGATGAACTCTGGGCTACTTCGTTTATTGTGTAGGGTTGCTTGAGCGGCACAAAGTGTCCACTACAATTAATATCACCATATAACCCTTGCTTTTGGGCATTCCCATGATGAAGTCCATTATCAAGTCTTCCCAAACATGTCCTGGTATTGGCAAAGGTTGTAACAATCCCTTTGTCTTGCCACCTTCTGGTTTTGATACGCTGACAAACATCACATTGTCGAACTAGCTTTTTGATCTCAGCCTTAAGTCCCTCCCACCAAAAGAATAGCTTGATCCACATGTAAGTACAGAACCATCCTGAATGTCCTCCTTCCCGTGACTTATGGAAGTGCTTCAAGATCTTTCCTCTTAGTCCTAGTATGTTTGTACATACACTTGCTGGTTGTGCCAAATATATCCATTCTTAAGGGTGAATTTACTAACCTTAGGGTCGAAATTCTTGATCTTCTCCATGAGGTCTTGGCTTTGAGAGTCAATTTCTATTGCCTCCTTGATTTCGTCCATACATTCCACTCCACTCTGCTAATGGCAGTGAGACATGTGTCATTAGGCTCACATGCTATCCACAATGCTTAACCTCCATTGCTTCTGGACAATGTGGCTGTCACTTTGTTTTCCTTGCCAGGCTTGTAGATTATTTCATACTCATAACCCAGCAACTTGACAAGGAACTTTTGCTACTCTGGGTGGTAATTTTCTGCTCCATAAGGCTTCTTAAGGGTTGTTGATCCGTAATGAACAGGAATTTCCTCCCAAGAAGGTAAGGTCGCCATAACTTGACTGCATGGATGATGGCCAACATCTCCTTGGAATATATTGACCATTCCTTCTTCATGGGCCCTAAGACTCTATTCATGTATGCAATAGGTCTTCCGGCTTGACTAAGGACAGCTACTTATTCCATCTTGACATGCGTCAGTGTGAAGCTCAAAGGTTTGGTTGAAGTTGGGCAGTGCTAACACTAGGGGTTTCACACATAGCTTGCTTCAACAACTTGAATGCATCTTCACTCTTCTCTGTCCATAGGAATCCATCCTTCTTCAGCAAATCCATTAGTAGTTTTGCTATGGCATCGTATTTGCAAACAAATCAGCAGTAGTAGCCTTTAAACCTATAAATCCTCTAAGTTCTGTGACATTCTTAGAATTGGCCATGTTTGCATGGCTCCTATTTTCCATTGGTCTACCTTCACTCCATCTTCGGATATGATGTGACCGAGGTATTCAAGCTCCTCTTGCATGAATGTGCACTTGGATGGCTTGATGACAAAGTAATTTCTTCTTAACACTTCTAGCACTTTTGCTAAGTGTTCTATGTGATCATCATGGATCGTGGAATAGACCAAAATGCCATCAAAGAAAACTAAGACAAACCTGCACAAATAAGGTTTGAAGATGTCGTTCATGGCTGCTTGAAAGGTGGAGGGTTGCATTGCATAGTTTGAAAGGCATGAGTAGGTACTTATAGTGTCCACTATGAGTTCAAAATGTTGTCTTCTGCAAGTCCTCTTCTTTCATGCGTGTTTGATGATATCCAGCCTTGAGATCCAGCTTGGAGAACAGCTCTGCTCTATGTAACTCGTCCAGCATATCATCAATTGTTGGGATCAAAAAATGATCCTTGACAATTACTTGGTTGAGTGCTCGATAATCAGTGCAATACCTCCAAGTCCGTCTTTCTTTCTAACAAGCAGAACTAGAGAAGAAAGAGGGGAAGTGCTAGGTTGGATAATACCTTCCTGTAGCATCTCTTCCACTTGTCTTTCGATCTTGTTCTTTTGGAAGTGTGCATACCGGTAAGGTGCTACATTAATCGCCTTGGTTTTTCGATTAATGGGATGGCATGGTCGTAATGTCTTAAGGGTGGTACTCCTTGTGGCTCTCCTAAGACATCTCCAAATTGCTCCAGTAGGTTCCTTACTCCTATTGGTATGTCTTCATGTGTATGATGTTCGGCTGTATTTTCCTCTTTTGTGGTCAACAAAACCGCAAAACATTGTGTCTTTTTTGTATAGTCGTTCAAGGGCACTTATGTCCACTAAGCTGTCCTTCGGGTTAACTAATATATAAAAGGATATGTTAGATAGGCAAGACAATCTTAAACCTATCACAACTTGCCTTGGTTGAAGAAGAGAACTCTTAACTTCAACCTAAGCTCTTAAGCAAGGAAGACAACTTTTAACCTTGACAGAAGCCCAAGTTATCCCAAGACAACTCTTAAAACATAACCGAAATATAAACAAGAATGGAAGCAAGAGTGCTAACCTTGATTCTTGATTAATGAATGAAAATATACAAAATTCGGAGCATATCTCCTCCTCACAAATAATGGGCTGTATTTATAGTGTTAGACAGCTTTATCCTAATTCAACTAGTACTTAGGTTCCTTATCCACTTAGGATATGTTTTCCTAAGTCAATAAGCTTTCTAAGTCAACTAAAACATTATCAAGATAGGCCTTATCCCACTATTTCCTAATCCTACTAGGATTCTTGGTCTTTCTTGAGTTTCTCTACTTTGACTAAGTCTTTCTGTCATTATCGTATCTCCTCTCCTACAGTTGCTGAACTTCTTCTTGTCATTTTCATCTTGGATTAGAACTTTCACTATGGTGTGTCCCTTCCTTTCCAGGACTTCTCTTTGGCGTGGTCATCTTGCTGAAGTAAACCTGCCATGACATCCTGCTGCTGCTGGAGTTCCTCGTGCCGACAATCTCCTTCTCCTTCTCGGATTGCTTCATGCGTGTCCTGCCAATGCTGGTCTTCTTGTTGGCTTAGATGTCCACAATCAATTAGGATTGAGTCAGAACCTGGCCATGCTTCACTGCATCATGCGTGCAGGCTTGTTACACGCACATTCTGGCCTGTCTCTGACTCTCTTGCTGCCTGGTGCCTTGCACTCATTCTCTCATGCTCCCTTTGCCTTTTAAGGTCCTTAACAATTTGGAAATTCCTAATCATTACAGATCAACAACCCTTGAGAAGCCTCATGGAGCAGAAAATTACCACCCCAGAGCAGCAAAAATTCCTTGTTAAGTTACTGGGTTATGAGTATGAAATAATATACGAACTAGGCAAGGAAAATAAGGTGGCAGATGCATTGTCCAAAAGCAATGAAGGTCAAGCATTGTGGATAGCATGTGAGCCTAATGACGCATGCCTCACTGCCATTAGCGAGTGGAGTGGAATGTATGGACAGAAATCAAAGAGGCAATAGAGATTGATCTTTAAAGCCAAGAGATCGCGAAGTAGATCAAGAATTTTGACTCAAAGGTTAGTAAATTCACCCTTAAAAATAGATATATTTGGCACAACCAGCAGGTGTATGTACCAAACATACCGGACTAAGGGGAAAGATCTTAAATCACTTCCATAACTCACAGGAAGAAGGACATTCAAGATGGTTCGTACTTACATGTGGATCAAGCTATTCTTTTGGTCAGAAGGATTCAAGGTAGAAGGCAAGAAGAAAGCCAACAATTGTGACATTTGCCCATGGATAAAACTAGAAGATGGCAAGACCAAGGGATTGCTACAACCTTTGCCATTACAGGTACAAGTTTGGGAAGACCATAATGACATCCAACAGCAGTTTTCTAACTTTCACCTTGAGGAAGAGATGAGTCTTCAAGAAAGGGGGATTCTTGAAAACCCAAATATACAGGAAATGCAATGGGCAGAAAAATGACGCAGCAATAGAGGCAGAAACAGGCCAGAATGAGCACGCAACAAGCCTACACACAGCAAGTAGTGAAGCAGGCCAGGTTCTGACTTCAGTCCAAATTGATTGCAGAAATCCAAGCCAAGAAGAAAATTGGCATTGCCAGGACACGCATGAAGCAATCTAAGTAGGAGAAGGCGATTGACGGCATGAAGAACTCCAGCAGCAGCAGGACGTCATGGCAGGTTTGACTTCAACAGGATGTTCACATCAAGGAAGAGTCTTGGAATGGAAGGACACACCATATGAAAGTCCTAATCCTAGAAGGAAATAGCAAGAAGAAGTTCAGCAGCCGTACAAGAGGAGATAAGATAAGGACAGAAAGACTTAGTCAAAGTAGGAATTCTAATCTAAGTACGAATTCAAGAAAGACCAAGAATTCTAGTAGGATTAGGAAATAGTAGGATAAAGTCTATCTTGATAATGTTTTAGTTGACTTAGAAAAGCTTGTTGACTTAGGAAAACATATCCTAAGTGGTTAAGGAACCTAAGTACTAGTTGAATTAGGATAAGGCTGTTTAATACTATAAATATAGCCCATTATTTGTGAGGAGGAGATATGCCCCAAATTTTGTATATTTTCATTCTTGCTTCCATTCTTGTTTATATTTTGGTTATTTTTAAGAGTTGTCTTTAGATAACTTGGGCTTAAGACAAGGTTAAGAGTTGTCTTCCTTGCTTAAGAGCTTAGGTTGAAGTCAAGAGTTGTCTTCTTCAACCAAGGCAAATTGTGATTCGTTTGAGAGTTGTCTTGCCTATCTAACATATACTTTATGCATTAATAAATCCCAAAGGATAGCTTAAGGGATGAAAATCCTAGAAAAGAACTCAAGAATCAAACAAGATAACAAGTTAGGAGAGGTTTTAGTAGGCGTGCTAACCCCTCAAGTGTAGAAAAGTTAGGAAAAAAAAATCAGGGCCCCAATAGTTGCTTGGTTGAGTGCCCGGTAAACGGTGCAAAACCTCTAAGTTTCATCTTTATTTTTAATAAGTAAAACAGGAGAAGAAAAAGGGGAAGTGCTAGGTCAGATAATACCTTGCTGTAGCATCTCTTCCACTTGTCTTTCAATCTCATCTTTTGGAAGTGTGCATATCGGTAAGGTGCTACATTAATCACCTTGGTTTCATCGATTAATAGGATGGCATAATCATAATCTCTTGAGGGTGGTAGTCCGTGTGGCTCTCCTAAGACATCTCTGAATTGTTCCAGTAGGTTCCTTACTGCTATTGGTATGTCTTCGTGTGTATGATGTTCAGCTATGTTTTCCTCTTTTGTGACCAAGAGAACCATAAAGCATTGTGCCCTTTTTTTGCATAGTCGTTCAAGGATACTTACCTCAAAATGATTCACTGCATTGGCGGTGGATGCCTCCCACGTGCAATCCCTTCCCTTCCATTAGAAGTGCATGGCCATGGATTCGTAGTTGAACATTATCTTGCCTATGGTTTTAAGCCAAGCATTACCTAAAACCACATCAAGACCTACCAGGGCTAACACATGCAGTTCGGCCTCTATTTTGACTCCTTGAATCTGCATTGCTACTGCCTGGATCACTTGTGCGCACTTGAGCTTCTGTACGCTTGCCACTCTTTCGCTCGCTTGCCACTCTTCCCTCAAAGGGTGTAATCCTTTTCAGAGATAGCTAAAGTGTTTTGACCTATTTTGTGTTGATAAAGTTATGAGTAGCTCCACTATCTATCAACACCAAAATATTTTTTCTGTTAATGGTTGCGAACAACCTTATGGCAGTAGGTTTGGTGGTTGCCCCTACTGCATGCAAGTTGATTTTGCCTTCTACCGCATGATCAGGGAAGTGTTCTGCCTCTTCTTTCTCCTTGCTGTCCATGCAGCTTTCTTGTTCTTCTTCGCTTCTCTCCTCGTGTTCTTTATCACTTACTACTTCAATGATGTTGAGCAGCCTTTTTTGCACTTGTGGCCAACTTGCCACTTATCGTTGCACCTAAAACATAGGCCTCTTTCAATCCTCCTGTTGATTTCTTCGGTGGATAGTTTGAGAGGGTCCTTTGTTTTTGAGGGCACTGTCTTACTTGATGAGGATGATTTACCTAATTTGTCCGAGGTTTTGATGACCTTGGTTGTGCTGCGAGTGATGCTTCTCCCATCATTATGAGTCTTGCCAACCGAATGCACTGAGTGAGAGAGTTTGGATCCCTTATCTTCACTTCTTGGCTTATCCAAGGTACAAGGCCATCTAGAAAAGTTCCAATTAGTGCACTATCTTGCCAATGTCCTCCAATTGCACTCAAATTCTTCAAGGTAGCTTTCTAGAGATCCCTCTTGCCTAATCTTGGCAAGCTGTCCCTCATAGTTAGTCATGCTAGACGGCCAAATCTGTTCACTAACTCTTGTGTGAACCCTGTCCAACCTGTCCTTCTTCCTTCTTGGACATAGGTGGCCTTAAGCCAATGCCACCATTGGTTGGCTCTCCCACATAGGTAATAGGATGCAAAATCAACCCTTTCAACTTTCTCAATACCTTGTTTCTCAAAATAAAATTCAGCCTTGGAGATCCATTTAGTTGGATCTCCCTTCTCATAGGTAAGGAATTCGATTTTTACCTTAGGCCGTGTGTAATGGCTTGGGCTGTCATAGTACCCATCCTCCCTTCTTATGGTGCACCATGGTTATGCCTCAAAGTGATCGCGCACCCTTCTTGGTTGCCATGATGCGGGCCTTCTGTCCATCACTTCCTCATCGTCGCTATGCTCATTATAGCAATCATGGGGTGGGTGTTTGTTTGGTGAAGTCTCCTTCCTGCTTCCCAAACTTGTGCACCTTTTCCCCCTTTCTTGAGAGGGAAACTACTCCTGGTCAGAATCTTCCTCATGCACTTGGTGCCGTGTGATTTCTGATTAAAGCCTCCTAGACGTTTGTGGTAGGTGGCTGTTTCTGCCCTGCTCGGTTTGGACTTGTTTTCCGGCCACTCGAGGTGTGTCTCTCTTCAATTGTTCAAGAGAATGAATGATAGATGATAGTTGGTGTTTGATATCACCTACCTGGTCATTGATCGCATTTTGGTTCCTCTCCAAGGCAAGGATTCTTCCACAGTTGGTGACTGAGAAGTCTTCCCCGATATGTTCCTGTGGTGCAAGTGAATGCTGCCTAGATGACATGGTAACCGTGATGCCTTGCAATTGACTGGTGTCTGTGCTGATACCTTAACAAAAGCAAATTTACTGGGATGATCATACTACTTCTTAACTGGTGATTGTGCTGATCTCTCAACGAAAGCACCAACTTTTATACACCTTAGGGGTCTGCATGCCTACTGAAATCCTTCCTAACTTGCTGTCTCATTTGATTCTTGAGTTCTTTTCATATATTTACGTCCCCTAAGTTGTCCTTTGGGTTAAATAATATATAAAAGGATATGTTGGTTAGGGAAAACAACTCTCAAACCTATCACAACTTGCCTTGGTTGAAAAAGACAACTCTTGACTTCAACCTTAGCTCTTAAGCAAGGAAGACAACTCTTAACCTTGTCTTAAGCACAAGTTATCTCAAGAAAACTCTTAAAAGATAACTAAAAATATAACAAGAATGTAAGCAAGAATGCTAACCTTTGATTCTTGATTAATGAATGAGAAATATACAAAATTCAGAGCATATCTTTTCCTCACAAATAATGGGTTGTATTTATAGTCCTAAGATAGCCTTATCCTAATTTAACTAGTACTTAGGTTCCTTATCCACTTAGGATATGCTTTCCTAAGTCACAAGTTTTCTAAGTCAACTAAAACATTATCAAGATAGACCTTATCTCATTTTTTCCTAATCCTACTAGGATTCTTGGTCTTTCTTCAATTCCTACTAAGACTAGAATTCCTATTTTGACCAAGTCTTTCTGTCCTTGTATTATCTTCTCTTCTATAGCTGCTGAACTTCTTCTTGCCGTTTTCTTCTTGGATTAGAACTTTTGCTATGGCGTGTCCTTCCTCTCCATTCCTTCTCTTTGGCATAGTCATCTTGGTGTAGTCAAACATGCCACGACGTCTTGCTGCTGCTGCAGTTCTTCACGCCGTCAATCTCCTTCTCCTGCTTGGATTGCTTCATGTGTGTTCTGCCAATGCTGGTCTTCTTCTTGGCTTAGATTTCTGCAATCAATTAGGACTGAGTCAGAACCTGGCCATACTTCACTGCATGCTGCGTGCAGGCTTGTTGTGCACACATTCTGGCCTGTTGCTGCCTCTCTTGTTGCTTGGCTCCTCGCACGCATTCGCTCATGCTCCCTTTGCCTCCTACAGTCCTCAAAATGAACATGTCTGATGCTGCTGCTGCACTCACGGGGATGTTTTGGTCACTCGTTAAGTACATCCTGCACATAAACCAATGCGCCTAAATCCTCTGCTGCACCTGCAAGGATGTTCTGGTCGCTCTCAGAAGTTTGTACCCCACACTGCCGAATGTGCCCGATGCCATTGTAGCTCCTGCAGTGATGTTTTGGTCACTCTCAAAAGTTGCCCTGTTCACTGCCAAACGTGTCCGACACCACTGCTGCGCCTGTGGAGATGTTCTAGTCGCTCCCAAAGTTTGTACCGTGCATTGCCAAACACGCTCGATGTCTCTACCGTGCCCCGTGGGAATGTTATGGTTGCTCTGGAAGTTTGTCCCGTGCACTGTTGAATGCATTCAATACTGCTGTCACGCCTGCTGGGATATTCTGGTCACTCCCATAAGTTCATCCCACGCATTGCTGAGCATGCCTGCCACCACTGTCGCGCCTGCAGAAATGTTCCAGTTGCAACTGGAAGTTTGTCACATGCACCAAACACCTCTGCCGTGCCCACGGGGATGTTCCGGTTGCTCTCGGTAGTTCATCCCACGCACTGCCGGGCGTGTATGACCCCACTGCTGCACCTACGGGGATGTTCCAGTCGCTCCCGTAAGTTCCTCCCGCAGACTGTCCAACACGGCAGAAGCCTCAGCAGTGCTCACAGGGATGTTCTGGTCTCTCCTGGAAGTTCATGCCGTGCACTGTCGAACATGTCTGACACCGCTGCTTCACCCATGTGGATGTTTGGGTCGCTTTGAGAAGTTTGCCCAACACACTGCCTAATGCGCCTGAAGCCTCTGGCATGCCCGCAAGGATGTTCCTTTCGCTGCTGGAAGTTTATCCCACACTGCCGAATGCATCTAATGCCTTTGCCGAGCCCGCTCAGATGTTTTCGGTCAGTCCCAGAAGTTCTTCCCCGGGCACTGCCAAATGTGTCTGATGCCGCTGCCGTGCCCACAGTGAGGTTCAGGTCGCTCCCGGAAGTTGATCCCCCACACTGCCGTGCCTGCAGGGATGTTGTGGTTGCTCCTGGAAGTTGGTTCTGAGCACTGATGAACACATCCAATGCCTCTGCCAAGCCAGTGGTAATTTTTGATTGCTCTTGGAAGTTTGTCCCGTGCACTGTCGAACACGCCCCATGCTGCTGCCATGCGAGCGGGGATGTTCCGGTCACTCCTGGAAGTTTGTCTCGCACACTGCAAATGTGCCCGATGCCTTTGCCAAGCCTGCAGGGATGTTTTGGTCGCTCCTGGAAGTTTATCCCGTGCACTGCAAAATACGCCCCGATACCTCTACCATGCTCGTGGGGATGCCTGGGTTGCTCCTGGAAGTTCATCCCACACACTGCTGAACACTCCCGACGCCTCTCCACACCGGCAGGGATGTTTTAGTCGCTCTTGGAAGTTCATCCCAAGCATTGCAGAGCATGTCCAGCGCCACGGTCATGCCCACAGGGATTTTCCGGTCACACCCAGAAGTTCATCCCAAGCACTGCCAAACTCATGCGACACCTCTTCCGAGCCTGCAGGGACTTTCTGGTTGCTCCTGGAAGTTTGTCCTGCACACTGCTGAGCGCGCCCGAAGCATTTCCTACACCTGCGGGGATGTTCCGGTTGCTCCTAGAAGTTCATCCCAAGCACTGCAGAATGCACTCGATGCTGCTCTTGTGCCCGTGGGGATTTTTCAGTCACTACTGGCAGTTCTTTCTGTGCACTACCGAACTCACCCGATGCCACACCAGCGCCTGCAGGGTAGTTTCGATCGCTTCTGGAAGTTTGTCCCACTTACTGCCAAATGTGTCCAACTCATCTACTGCACCCATGGGGATGTCCAGGTTGCTCCCGAAAGTTTGTTCCGAGCACTGCTGAGCACGTTCGA
Source organism: Xylocarpus granatum (assembly GCA_019650275.1). NCBI lineage: Eukaryota > Viridiplantae > Streptophyta > Magnoliopsida > Sapindales > Meliaceae > Xylocarpus > Xylocarpus granatum. Next base: position 20,398 of record BNST01000691.1, read on the forward strand.
CACCTCTGCCGAGCCCATGGGGATATTTCAGTCGCTCCTGGAAGTTCATCCTACACACTGCCCAACAAGCCCAAAGCCTCTGCTGCGCCCGCGGGGAAGTTCAAATTGCTCCCAAATGTTCGTCATGGATATTCATCCCGGATGTTCGTCCCATGCACTAGTGAACACACCTGATGCCTTTGTCGTGCCCGAGGGGATGTTCTAGTCGCACCCGGAAGTTCGTGCTTCACACTGCCAAACGTGTCTTACGCCACTGCTACACCCACAGGGATGTTTGGGTCATTCTGGAACTCGCACACTGCCCAATGCACCTGAAGCCTCTACCGTGCCAGTGGGGATGTTTCTATTGCTCCTGGAAGTTTGTCACATGCACTGCTGAATGCATCCAACGCCTTTGCCGAGCCCATAGGGATCTTCCGGTCGCTCTCGGAAGTTCTTCCCGTGCACTGCTATACATGTCAGACGCTGCTGCGCACCCACGGGGATGTTCGGATCACTTGCGAAAGTTCATCCCGCGCACTACCGAATGTGCCTGACGCTTTTGCTGTGCTTGTAGGGATGTTCTGGTTGCTCCCAGAAGTTGGTTCCAAGAACGCATACGATGCCTCTTCCGAGTCCGTGGCAATTTTCCGATCACTCCAGGAAGTTCGTCCCACACACTGTCGAATGTGCCCCATGCCGCTGCCGTGGCTACGGGGATGTTTTGGTCGCTCCTGGAGGTTTTTTCCTGTGCCTTGCCGAACTATTGAGGACATTAGGAGGCAAAGGGAGCATGAGCAGCATAGGAGGATGCAAGAAAGGCACCAAGCAGCAAGCGAGGCAGCTACGGGCCAGAATGTGTGCGACACAAGCTTGCACACAGCATGCATCCAGACCAGCAGTGCAGCCCTGCCAGAATCTGACCTTGTCCAAATTGAACAATGACATCTAAGCTGAGATGGACTCCAGCCACAGCAGGACATGCATGGAGAAATTCTAGCTAAAGGAGGACGTCCAAGGCAAGAAGAATTCCAGCAGCAGCAGGATGCACATGAGGAGTTCCAGTAGCAATAGCATACTCATGGCCAAGTAGAATTCTAAAGGCAGAAGGATTTGCATTGAGAGTCCTAGTCCTGGAAGGATATGCCAAGAGGAAGTCCAGCAGCTGTAGAATACAAGATAAGTTAGGAATTCTAGTCTAGGTAGAAAATCAAGAAAGACCAAGAATCCCTAGTAGGATTAGGATACCTTTGGATAATGTCAATCTTGATAAGGTTCTAGCTATCTTAGGAAACCTTGTTGACTTAGGAAAACTTGTCCTAAGTAGATAAGGAACTTAGTACTAGTTAAATTAGGAAAAGGCTGTCCAATACTATAAATACAGCCCATTATTTGTTAGCATGGGTATATGCTCCGAATTTGTAAGTTTTTATTCATTAATCAAGAATCAAGCTTTGGCATTCTTGTTTATATTTCGGTTATCTTTTAAGAGTTGACTTCAGATAACTTGGGCTTTAAGTCAAGGTGAAGAGTTGTCTTCCTTGCTTAAGAGCTTAGGCTGAAGTCAAGAGTTGTCTTCTTCTACCAAGGCGAGTTGTGATAGGTTTAAGAGTTGTCTTGCCTATCCAACATATCCTTTATATATTAATCTATCCCAAAGGATAGCTTAGGGGACATGAATCAAAAAAAAACACAAGGATCAAATGGGAAAGCAAGTTAGAGAGGTTTTAGAAGTCGTGTTAACCCCTAAGGTGTAGAAAAGTTGGGACAAAAAATCAGGACCCCAACACAAATGTACCTGATGCCTTCGCCGTGCCTGCGGGGATGTCCTGGTCGCTCCCAACAGTTCATTTGGAGCACTACCAAACTCGTTTGACTCCTCTGTTGAATGTGTTTGACGCCTCTGCCGAGCCTACAGTGATGTTCCGGTCGCTCTCGGAAGTGCATTTCGTGCACTACTGAACGTGCCTGGAAGTTCATCCTGCACACTGCCCAACTCGCCCGAAGCCTTTGATACACCCGAGAGGATGTTCCGGTCACTCCTGAAAGTTTGTCCTGTGCAATGCCGAATGCACCCGACACCTCTACCAAGCCCTTGGGGATGTTCAGGTTGCTCCCAAAAGTTCGCCCCGCACACTGCTGAGCACACCAATGCCTCTCACATGCCTACGAGGACGTTCTGGCCGCTCCTGGAAGTTCGTCCCAAGCACTGCCAAATGCATCCAACGCCGCTGTCGTGCCACGGGGATTTTCCAGTTGCTCCTGGAAATTTGACTCGCACACTGCCGGATTGTTGGGGTCCCAATTTTTTTTCCAAACTTTTCTACACCTTAGGGGTCAGCACGCCTACTGAAATCCTTCCTAACTTGCTGTCCTATTTGATTCTTGAGTTCTTTTATTATATTTACGTCCCCTAAGTTGTCCTTCAGGTTAACTAATATCTATAGAACAATATGTTGGATAGGCAAGACAACTCTTAAACCTATCACAACTTGCCTTGGTTGAAGAAGACAACTCTTGACTTCAACCTAAGCTCTTAAGCAAGGAAGACAACTCTTAACCTTGTCTTAAGCCCAAGTTATCTCAAGACAACTCTTAAAAGATAACCAAAAATATAAACAAGAATTAAGCAAGAATGCTAACCTTTGATTCTTGATTAATGAATGAGAAAAATACAAAATTCGGAGCATATGTCCTCCGAGCATATAATGGGCTGTATTTATAGTCCTAAGATAGCCTTATCCTAATTCAACTAGTACTTAGGCTCCTTATCCACTTAAGATATGTTTTCCTAAGTCAACAAGCTTTTCTAAGTCATCTAAAACATTATCAAGATAGACCTTATCCCATGTTTCCTAATCCTATTAGGATTCTTGGTCTTTCTTGAATTCTACTAGATAGAATTCCTATTTTGACTAAGTCTTTCTGTCCTTATCTTATCTTCTCTCCTACAACTGCTGAACTTCTTCTTGTCATTTCCTTTCTTTGGATTAGAACTTCTACTGTGGCGTGTTCTTCCTCTCCAAGTCTTCTCTTTGGCATGGTCCTCTTGCTGAAGTAAACCTGCCAAGATGTCCTGCTGCTGCTGGAGTTCTTCACATCGTTACTTTCCTTCTCCTGCTCAGATTGCTTCATACGTGTCCTGCTAATGTTGGTCTTCTTCTTGGCTTGTATTTTCGCAATCACTTAGTACTGAGTCCGAACCTAGCCATGCTTCACTGCTTGCTGCGTGTAGGCTTGTTGTGCACACATTCTGGCATGTTTCTGCCTCTCTTGCTGCTTGGCGCCTTGTGCGCATTCGCTCACACTCCCTTTGCCTTCTAAGGTCCTCAACAATCCCCCTTTCTTGGAGACTCACCTTGTCCTCAAGGTGGAAATTAGGGAAATGTCGCTTCTGGATGTGATTATGGTACTCCCAAACTTGTACGAGTAATGGCAAAGGTTGTAGCAATCCCTTGGTCTTGCCATCTTCTGGTTTTATCCATTGGCAAATGTCACAATTGCTGTCTTTCTTCTTGACTTCTGCCTTGAATCCTTCCAACCAAAAGAATAGCTTGATCGCACGTAAGTACGGAACCATCCTGAATGTCCTCCTTATCGTGAGTTGTGGAAGTGATTCAAGATCTTCTCTCTTAGTCTTGGTATGTTTGGTACATACACCTGCTAGTTGTGCCAAATATATCCATTCTTAAGGGTGAATTTACTAACCTTAGGGTCAAAATTCTTGATCTTTTCTGTGAGTTCTTGGCTTTGAGGGTCAATTTCTATTGCCTCCTTGATTTTTGTCCATACATTCCACTCCGCTCCGCTAATGGCAGTGAGGGCATGCATCATTAGGCTCACATGCTGTCCACAGCGCTTGACCTTCATTGCTTTTGGACAATGCGTCTGCCACTTTGTTTTCCTTGCCAGGCTTGTAGATTATTTTATACTCATAACCTAGTAATTTGACAAGGAACTTTTGCTGCTTTGGGGTGGTAATTTTCTGCTCCATGAGGCTTCTCAAGGGTTGTTGATCGTAATGATCAGGAATTTCCTCCCAAGAAGGTAAGGTCACCATACCTTGACTGCTTGGATGATGGCCAACATCTTCTTGGCCTATACTGACCATTCCTTCTTCATGGGCCCTTAAGACTCTGCTCATGTATGCTATAGGTCTTCTGGCTTAACTGAGGACAGCACCTATTCCATCTTGATATGCGTCAGTGTGAAGCTCGAAGTAAAATGGAGGAAGAAAAAGGGGAAGTACTAGGTCGGATAATACCTTGCTGTAGCATCTCTTCTACTTGTCTTTTGATCTCGTTCTTTTGGAAGTGTGCATACCGGTAAGGTGCTACATTAATCGCCTTGGTTTCGTCGATTAATGGGATGGCATGGTCGTAATGTCTTGAGGGTGGTAGTTCTTGTGGCTCTCCTAAGACATCTCCGAATTGCTCCAGTAGGTTCCTTACTCCTATTGGTATGTCTTCATGTGTATGATGTTCGGCTGTGTTTTCCTCTTTTGTGGCCAAGAGAACCGCAAAACATTGTGCCCTTTTTCTTTATAGTCATTCAAGGGTACTTACCTCACAATGACATGCTACATTGATGGTGGATGCCTTCCATGTGCAGTCCCTTTCCCTTCCATTGGAAGTGCATGGCTATGGATTCATAGTCGAACATTATCTTGCCTATGGTTTTAAGCCAAGCATTGCCTAAAACCACATCAAGCCTGCAAGGCTAACACATGCAGTTCTACCTGTATTTTGACTCCTTGAATTTGCATTGCTACTGCCTTGATAACTTGTACACACTTGAGCTTCTGTCCACTTGCCGTTCTTACCTCAAAGGGTGCAATCCTTTTTGGACGTAGCTGAAGTGTTTTGACCTGTTTTGTGTTGATGAAGTTATGGGTGGCTCCACTACCAATCAACACCAAAATATTCTTGTCATTTATGGTTGCGAACAGCCTCATTGCAGTAGGCTTGGTGGTTGCCCCTACGGCATGCAAGTTGATTTTCCCTTCTTTCGCATGATCCAGGGAGTGTATTGCCTCTGCTTCCTCCTTGCTGTCCATGCGGCTTTCTTGATCTTCCTGCATCACTACTGGATCCCCTTTGCTAATTTTTTGAGTGCTAGAGAAATCCTTAACGTTGCATGGAATGTCTTAGTTTTCTTTGATGACATTTTGGTCTATTCTAAGAACCATGATGATCACATAGAACACTTAGCAAAAGTGCTAGAAGTGTTAAGAAGAAATCGTTTCGTCATCAAGCCATCCAAGTGCACATTCATGCAAGAGGAGCTTGAATACCTTGGTCACATCATATCCGAAGATGGAGTGAAGGTAGACCAATGGAAAATAGGAGCCATGCAAACATGGCCAATTCCTAAAGAATGTCACAGAGCTTAGAGGATTTCTAGGTTTAATAGGCTATTACCGCTGATTTGTTCACAAATATGGGGCCATAGCAAAACCATTAACAAACTTGCTGAAGAAGGATGGATTCCTATGGACAGAGAAGAGTGAAGACGCATTCAAGTTGTTGAAGCAAGCTATGTGTGAGACCCCAGTGTTAGCACTGCCCGACTTCAACCAAACCTTTGAGCTTCACACTAACGCATGTCAAGATGGAATAGGTGCTGTCCTTAGGCAAGCCGGAAGACCTATTACATACATGAGCAGAGTCTTAAGGACCCATGAAGAAGGAATGGTTAGTATATGCCAAGGAGATGTTGGCCATCATCCATGCAGTCAAGGTATGGCGACCTTACCTTTCTTGGGAGGAAATTCCTAATCATTACAGATCAACAACCCTTGAGAAGCCTCATGGAGTAGAAAATTACCAACCCAGAGCAGCGAAAATTCCTTGTCAAGTTACTGGGTTATGAGTATGAAATAATAGACAAACCCGGCAAGGGAAAATAAAGTGTCAGACGCGTTATCCAGAAGCAATGGAGGTCAAGCATTGTGGACAGCATGTGAGCCTAATGACACATGCCTCACTGCCATTAGCGGAGTAGAGTGGAATGTATGGATGGAAATCAAGGAGGCAATAGAAATTGACCCTTAAAGCCAAGAACTCTCAGAGAAGATCAAGAATTTCGACCCTAAGGTTAGTAAATTCACCCTTAAGAACGTATATTTGGCACAACCAACAGGTATATGTACCAAACATACCAGAACTGAGAGGAAAGATCTTGAATCACTTCCATAACTCACGGGAAAGAGGACATTCAGGATGGTTCCGTACTTACATACGGATCAAGCTATTATTTTGGTGTGGAGGACTAAAGGCTGAGATCAAAAAGCTAGTCTGGGAATGTGATGTTTGTCAGCGCACCAAACCAGAAGGCGGCAAGACAAAGGGGTTATTACAGCCTTTGCCAGTACCAAGACAAGTTTGGGAAGACTTGATAATGGACTTCGCTATAAGAATGCCCCAACAGCAAGGGTTATACAGATATTAATTGTAGTGGACAGACACAGCAAGAGCGCACACTTTCTGCCACTCAAGCAACCCTACACGGCAAAAGAAGTACCCAAGAGTTCATAAAAAATGTGGTAAGACTTCATGGCTGGAAAGTCAACTACGGCAAAGCTGGCTAGGAAGTACTTTGGACAATATGAGGTAGCAGAGCGAATTGGAGCAGTAGCTTATCGCCTAAGACTACCATCAAACTCCAAATTACATCTAGTGTTTCACATTTCATTGTTGAGAAAAAAGATAGGAGATGTGAGACAAGTAAATGAGGGATTGCCCGATGTTTTCAAGGAAGATCACCTGAGGCAGCACCCAAAAGAAGCATTAGGATTTCTCATAGTAAGCTATGGGTGCAATAGAAGGCAGTATGGAGAGTACTCATATGGTGGAGTCATTCGCCCAAGGATGAAGCAACATGGGAAGACTATGATGATATCTAGCAACGTTTCCTTAATTTCCACCTTGAGGACAAGGTGAGTCTCCAAGAAAAGGGGATTGTTGAGGACCTTAGGAGGCAAAGGGAGCGTGAGCAAACGCGCGCAAGGCGCCAGGCAGCAAGAGAGGCAGAAACAAGCCAGAATGTATGCACAACAAGCCTGGACATAGCATGCAGTGAAGCACAGCCAGGTTCTGACTCAGTCCTAATTGATTGCGAAATCCAAGCCAAGAAGAAAATCAGCATTGGCAGGACACGCATGAAGCAATCCAAGCAGGAGAGGAGATTGACGGCATAAAGAACTCCAGCAGCAGCAGGACGTCATGGCAGGTTTGACTTCAGCAAGATGTTCACGTCAAGGAGGAATCTTGGAATGGAAGGACATGCCATATGGAAGTCCTAATCCTAGAAGGAAATGGCAAGAAGAAGTTCAGCAACTGTAGGAGAGGAGATAAGATAAGGACTAAAAGACTTAGTCAAAAGTAGGAATTCTGGTCTATGTAGGAATTCAAGAAAGACCAAGAATCTTGATAATGTTTTAGTTGACTTAGAATACCTTGTTGACTTAGGAAAACATATTCTAAGTGGATAAGGAACCTAAGTACTAGTTAAATTAGGATAAGGCTGTCTTAGGACTATAAATACAACCCATTATTTGTGAGGAGAAGATATGCTCCGAATTTTGTATATCTCTCATCCATTAATCAAGAATCAAGGTTAGCATTCTTGTTTATATTTTGGTTATCTTTTACGAGTTGTCTTGAGATAACATGGGCTCAAGACAAGGTGAAGAGTTGTCTTCCTTGCTTAAGAGCTAAGGTTGAAGTCAAGAGTTGTCTTCTTCAACCAAGGCAAGTTGTGATATGTTTAAGAGTTGTCTTCCCTATCCAACATATCCTTTATGTATTAGTTAATCCTGAAGGATAGCTGAGAGGATAAGAATTAAAGAAAAGAACTCAAGAATCAAATAGGACAATAAGTTAGGAAGGTTTTTAGTATGCGTGCTGACCCCTAAGGTGTAGAAAATTTGGGGAAAAAAATCGGGACCCTAACATGAACATGTCCGACCCTGCTGCTGTGCCTGCAGGGATGTTCCAGTCGCTCCCAAAAGTTCTTCCCGAGCACTGCCAAAAGCATACAACGCCTCTGCCGCGCCTTTGGGATGTTCTCGTCGCTCCTAGAAGTTTGTCCCGTACACTGCTGAATGCACCCAACGCCTCTACCGAGTACACAGGGATGTTTCAGTTGCTCCTGGAAGTTCGTACCGCACACTGCCAAACTGTTGAGGACTTTAGGAGGTAAAGGGAGTGTGAGAGAATGCACGCAAGATGCCAGGCAGCAAGAGAAGATGCAACAGGCCAGCAAGTGCGCACAACAAGCTTGCACGCAGCATGCAATGAAGCACGGCCAGGATCTAACTTGGTCCTAAGTGATTGCGGAAAGCCAAGCCAAGAAGAAGATCAGTATTTGCAGGACACGCATGAAGCAATCTGACTAGGAGAAGGAGAGTGACGGTGTGAAGAACTCCAGCAGCAGCAGGATGTCTTTGCAGTTTTACTTTAGTAAAGGGACCACGCAAAAGAAAAGTCTTGGAGAAGAAGGACGCCATAGTAGTAGTCTAATCCAAGAAGGAAATGGCAAGCAGAAGTCAACAGCTGTAGGAGAGAAGATAAGATAAGGATAGAAGGACTTAGTCAAAGTAGGAATTCTTGTCTTAGTAGAAATTCAAGAAAGACCAAGAATCCTTGTAGGATTAGGAAACAATAGGATAAGGTCTATCTTGATAATGTTTTAGATAACTTAGAAAAGCTTGTTGACTTAGGAAAACATATCCTAAGTGGATAAGGAACCTAAGTACTAGTTAGATTAGGATAAGGCTGTCTTAGGGCTATAAATACAGCCCATTATTTGTGAGGAGGACATATGCTCTGAATTTTGTTATTTTCTCATTCATTAATCAAGAATCAAGGTTAGCATTCTTGCTTACTTTCTTGTTTATATTTTCGGTTATCTTTTAAGAGTTTGTCTTGAGATAACTTGGGCTTAGGATAAGGTTAAGAATTGTCTTCCTTGCTTAAGAGCTTAGGTTGAAGTCAAGAGTTGTCTTCTTCAACCAAGGCAAGTTGTGATAGGTTTAAGAGTTGTCTTGCCTATCCAACATATCCTTTATATATATTAGTTAACTCGAAGGACAGCTTAGGGGACGTAAATATAAGAAAAGAACTCAAGAATCAAATGGGATAGCAAGTTAGGAAGGATTCTAGCAGACGTGCTGACCCCTAAGATGTAGAAAAGTTGGGGAAAAAATTGAAACCCCAACACGAACGCACCCAATGCCTCTGCGCGCGCGATGTGCTGGTCACTCGTGGATTCTATCGCAAGGACTGCCGAACGTGTCCAACACCATTTCTGTACTAGCTCGGATGTTCTGGTCATTCTTGGAAGTTCATCCCGGCAACTTCCAAATGCGTCCACACATCTGTTGAGCCTTCAGGGATTTTGTGGTCACCCCCTGAAGTTTTTCCCATGCACTACCCAATGCACCTGAAGTCTCTACCGTGCCAGCAAGCATGTTCCGGTCGCTACCGGAAGTTCACCCCAAGCACCACCAAATGCACCGGACGTCGTTGCCGTACAAGCAGGGATGTTCCTATCACTCCCCAAAGTTTATCCTGCACACTGCCAAACACTCCCAATGCTGCTGCCGTGTCAGCAAGGAAGTCCTGGTCGCTTCTGGAAGTTCGTCCCGCGTACTGCCTAATGCACCCGAAGCCTCTGCCGTGCCCCAAGGATGTTCCACTTGCTCCTGGAAGTTTGTCCCATGCACTGCTGACACCACCTGGCACTGCTTCTACGCCCATGGGGATGTTCTAGTAGCTCCCGAAAGTTTGCCCCGCACATGGCCGAATGCATCTGACGCCTCTGCTGCACCTGTGGGAAATTTTCGGCTGCTCCAAGAATTTCATCCAGCGCACTGCCAAAGGTGCCCGAAGTCTCTGCCAGACCCACGGGGATGTTCCGGTCGCTGCTGAAAGTTCTTCCCGTGCACTACCGAACATGTTTCATGCCATTGCCGAGCCCATAGGGATGTTCTGATAGCTCCATGATGTTCATCCTGAGCACTGACAAACAAGCCTGAAGCCTTTACTGCAACCATAGGGATGTTCCGGTTGCTCTTGGAACTTCGTCCCGTGCACTGCTGAACGTTTCTGATGCTGCTACCACACACGTTGGAACGCTATGGTACTCCTAGAAGTTTATCCCACGCACTTCCAAATGTGCCCGACGCCTCTGCCACACCTGCAAGAAAGTTTCGGCCACTCACAGAAGTTCGTCCTGTGCACTGCACAACATGCCCGAAGCCTTTACCGCTTTCGCGAGGATGTTCCTGTCGCTCCCGAAAGTTTATCCAATGCATTGCCGAACACACCTGATGCCACTGCCGTGCCCAAGGGGATGCTCTAGTTGCTCCCCGAAGTATGTCATGTGCACTGCAGAACTCGACTGATGCCACTGCCGTGCATGTGGGGATATTCTGGTCGCTCTTGATGTTCGTCCGTACACTGCCAAATGCCTCCGACACTGAAGCCATGCCAGCAGGAATGTTCTAGTTGCTCTTGGAAGTTTGTCCCGTGCACTGACTAACGTGCCTGAAGCCTCTGTTGCACCCATAGGGATGTTCTAGTCACTCCCGGATCTTCATCCTGTACACTGCCTAATGCACCTGAAGCCGCTGCTGTGCCTGCGGGGATGTTCTGGTTGGTCTTGGAACTTCTTCCCGTGCATTGCCAAACACTCCCGACACCTCTGCTGCACCCGTGCAACAGTTCCTGGTGCCCCTAGAAGTTTGTTCCGGCCACTGCCCAATGTGCCCAGAACCTCTGCCGGCACCCACAGGATGTTCCAATCGCTCCCGGAAGTTCGTAAAACCCATGCTGAATGTGCCCGATGATGCTGCCGCGCCTACAGGGATGTGCTGGTCTCTCCTCGAAGTTCGTCATGTGCACTACTGAAAACGCCCAATGCTGCTGCCGTACCCGCGGGGATGTTCTAGCTGCTTCCAGAAGTTCATCCCGTGCACTGCCAAATGCACCCAAACACCTCTGCCGCACCTCTACGGATGTTCCTGAAGCTCCCAGAAGTTCATACTATGCACTGCACAACCCAGCTGAAGCCTCTGCTGTGACCGTAGGGATGTTCTGGTCACTCCGAGAAGTTTGTTGCAAGCACTGCCGAATGCGTAAGACGCCTCTACTGAGCCGACTGGGATTTTCTGGTCTCTCTCAGAAGTTTGTCCCACACACTGCCCAATGCGCCCAAAGCCACTTCCGCACCTGTGGGGATGTTGCGGTCGCTTCTGGAAGTTCATCTTGCACACTGCCAAACGTGCCACTGCCATGCCTGCAGGGATTTTCGGGTTACTCCCAGAAGTTCATCTAGTGCACTGCTGAACTCGCCTGATGCCACTGCTGTACTCGTGGGGATGTTCTGGTCTCTCGCAGAAATTCATCGCATGCACTGCCAAACATGGCCCAATGCTTCTGCCGCACCTGTGGGTATGTTCCGATCTCTCCCAGAAGTTCATCCCATGCATTGCCCAACGCACCCAACACCCCTGCCGTGTCTGTAGGGATATTTTGGCTGCTCTTAGATGTGCATCCTGCGCACTGTCAAACGCGTCCAACACCTCTGCTGAGCCCTGTGAGGATTTTACGGTTGCTCCCAGAAGTTCGTCCTGCACACTGCCCGATGCCTTGCTACGCCTGCAGGGATGTTCCGGTCAATGCTAGAAGTTCATCCTGCGCACTGCCCCAAGCACGGGAAGCCTCTACCACGCCTGCAAGGATGTTCCGGCTGCTCCTCAAAGTTCATCCAGCTCACTGCTGAATGCACCCGCACAGCTGCAGTTCCTGCACGGGATGTTCAAGTCGCTCCCTGAAGTTCATCCCGTGCACTGCCAAATGCACCCAATGCCTCTGCCTTACATGCGAGGGATGTTCTAGTCACTCTTGGAAGCTCGTACGTGCACTGTCCAATGCACCCGAAGCCTCTGCCACGCCAATGGGGAGATTTTGGTCGCTTCTAGAAGTTTTTCCTAAGCACTACTGAACGTGTCCAATGCCGTTGTCATGCCTGTGGGAATGCTCTGGTCACTCCCAGAAGTTCGTCCCACACACTGCCGAATGTGTCCGTCGCCTCTGTCGAGCCCGCAGGGATTTTCCGGTAGCTCCCGGAAGTTCATCCCGTGCATTGCCCAACATGCCTAATGCCGCTGCTGTGCCCATAGGAATTTTCCGGTTGCTCCTAGAAGTTCATCCCGCACACTGCCGAACGTATCCGACGCTGCTTCCATGCCCACGAGGATCTTCTGGTCGCTCCCGAAATGTTCGTCCCATGCATTGGCAAATGCACCCAATGCCTCTACTGCACCTATTTGGATGTTTCAGTTGCTCCCGGAAATTCATCCCTCGCACTGTTGAATGCACCCAATGCCGCTAACTGTGACTGCCGGGATATTCCAATCACTCCCAGAAAGTTTGTCTCGTGCACTACCAAACGTGTCCCATGCTGCAGACACACCCTGTGGCGATGTTTCGGTTGCTCCCAGACATTCATCCTGTGCACTGCCCAACGCGCCCAAAGCATCTCTGCCCTGGGGATGTTCTGGTCGCTCTCGGAAGTTTGTCCTGCGCATTGCTGAACATGTCTGACACTGCTGCAGCACCTGCAGGGATCTTTTTGTCACTCCCCTGAAGTTCTTCCTCCCACTTCTTAATGCAACAAACACCACTGCTGTGCCCATGAGGATTTCCCAGTCACTCCCGGAAGTTTATCATGTGCACTGCCGAACATGTCCGACGCTACTGCCGCGACCGCGGGGATGTTTTGGTCGCTCTTGAAAGTTCATGCCACGCACTACCTAATGTGCTTGACACCTGTGCTGTTCCTGCAGGGATGTTCCGGTCACTCATGGAAGTTCATCCTATGCACTGTCAAATATACCTAATGCCTCTACGGCACCTGCAGGGATGTTTCGGTAAATTTTGGAAGTTCGTTCCGTGCACTGCCAAACATGCCTGATGCCACTGTGTCACTCAGTGGATGTTCCGCTCAATCCTGGAAGCTCATCCCATGCACTGCTAAATGTGCCTTAAGCCTTTGCTGCACCCACTTGGATGTATGGTTCACTTCGAGAAGTTCGTCCCCTACACTACATAATGCACCAGAAGCTTCTATCATGCCCGTGAGGATGTTCCTATCATTCCTGGAAGTTTGTTCCGCTCACTTTCAAGCCTGTCCAATGCCTCTGCCATGCCAACAAGGATGCTCCAGTTGCTGCCGAAAGTTTGTCCCGTACACTGCCCAATGTGCCCGAAGCCTCTGCCGCACCCATAGGGAAGTTCCGGTCACTCCCAAAAGTTCATCCTGCACATTGCCGAATGCATCTGATGCCTCTGCCATGCCTACGAGGATGTGATGGTCACTCTAGAAATTCAGCACGAGCACTGCTGAATGTGTCTGATGCCTATGTTGTCCCTACGGGGATGCTCTGTTCACTCTTGGACGTTTGTACATTGCCTCTGCTCACTTGTGGGTATGTTCCAGTCATTCCCGATAGTTCATCTTGCGCACTGGCGAATGCGTCTAATGCCTCTACCGATCACTGTCAGGATTTTTCGGTCGCTCCCAAATTTTACACCACACATGTACAATGCACCTGAAGCCTAAGCCACAATCGTGATGATCACCTGGTCACTCTCGGAAGTTTGTCACGTGCACTGCCGAATCTGCTCGACCGACACCACTGCCACGTCTGTGGGGATGTACCGATTCCTCGAGAAGTTCATCCCGCACACTACCGAATACGCCCAACACCTCCGCTGCAACCATGGGATATTCCAGTTGCTCTCAGAAGTTCATCCCAAGCACTGACAAACACATCTGATGCCTCTGTAGAGCCCGCATGAAGCTCTAATATCAATTCAACACCAGGCAAGGGATTGAAAATTCATTTGGAAAAAAAAATTGAAAATAAGTATTGAAATTGAAAATTTCAGTATTGAAATCAAATTGCTAAATCTTGGAACACAGAATTGCTCAAAAGGATTTTATTAAAATTTTGAAATAATACAAAATTTGTGCTTAGTTTTCAGAGAGTTGTACAAAACTTGATTTTTGCCTTCAAGTTTTTGCCTCCCCGAACAACTAAACTTGAACTCTAATTTATACAAGTCTAAAGCTATGTTGAACATTATTACAATCATTATAGTTGAGCATCTACTTTCACAAAAGTTGGATAGCTAGAACATCTTAGAGACAGCTTTACTTTTCCATTGAAAAGTAGTTTGTCTTCTTTTGATCATGACTCTTCTTTTGATTTGGCGCCGAAAGAAGCTTTGTCTTCATGCGGCAGTGGAGCATCTTGAGTGGGGCCTAGGGTCTCCCACTTTCTTTCTTTGAGCAATAATATAGATTCTTTTGATTAAAAATCAAAAGGATTCTGGTTGGCTAAAGGATCATCTTTAGGGTTAGAACTTGTGGATGATTGAGTGTCGTCATCTTCCATCTGTTTGACAAGTTCTTCAAACATTTTTTTTCAAGATGTTATAAGGCAAAATGTCCTTGATTACAAATTCATGGGATCAGGCCGGATGCAGGAATGCCTAGTTTACCAACGGTCTCACTACCTCCCTTAAGTCTTACTGCCAGGAACACCTTATGACTTACCAATGCAAACATAGTTTTTAACCTGTTACCAAATTGACCTTCAAAATGTGAATCTTAGAAAAGTGTCCACACAACATCTTGTGGTTTTGCTTCTAACATGAAGATAAAATATAATTAATAATATAATACTAATATCACAATATAATATATTTATAGGTTTTGATCATTATTGTTAATATAATAGTTAATAATATGTTGAGTCATTGGGGAATAGTGTACTATACCTTTGAGAGTACAAAAATTCCCAATAGACTCTTGATTGTATGCCATTTGTAGATAGTTTGCTCATGTATAACTTCTAGTTCTAGGATGGGCTAGAAGTAGTCGAGAATAATTTTGATATAGTTGATAGGATGAGCAAAGGTAAAGGTGATTTGATGATCCTCAAATTAAGTAATGAAAGATGAAACCGGAGGATCCATATGGAGAATATTTTCAAAGGTTTTGTGGATCATGATGGTATTTGATAGAGAATATTTGAAAGAGGTTGAGCAGGAAGAGTTTCTGAAGGCTCACTCCTTTAAAATTTGAAGTGTTTGATAACTCTTTCTTCCTTTAGAAGAATTCCCTGGTAAGATAGTCAAGTAGGGAATTCTCCTCACCTTTTATATAGGCGATTGAAAAATCAAAATTTGATAAAATTGCTTGCTATCTAGCAAAATTTTATTTTAAGACAAGATTCTTGACACTTTTTCCAAAACTTCTTTTGCAAACTTGCAATCAATTTATAAAATAAAAGTTTTGTTGAACAAATCATCTTGAAATTTCATGACACATAAAATAATTGATAAAATTTTTTTTTAATTGTTGAATAATTTTTTTCAGCATCAAGCTAAATACTTAAATGATATATGACTATTGATTTTTTAGTTGAGCCATCTAATCTCTGTTTAAGTATCCCACCATATCTTATCTTTGATGCATCTGTCTCTACGACTAGACTAGCACTAGGGTTAGGCAGGGCTAAGCAAGGGATAATTTTGACTTTATCCTTAATCATCTTAACTACTCGAGTATGTTGATCAGACCATGCAGGTGGATCTTTCCTAAGTTTATTGACCAGTGGTTGACAAATAGTCCTAAGGTTTGGAAAGAAATCAGCTACATAGTTAAGAGATCCTAAAATTCTCTATAATTGGGTTTCTATCCTTGAGCTCATCTAGAAATTTTGAACCAAATTCTATTGATCTATTTATGAGCTGAATAGTACCTTTGTAGATTTCATGACCTAGAAATCTGACTTTGGTTTGAAATAATTTTATCTTAGTAGCAAATACTACTAAACCATTCTATTTGATTACTCTAAGGAAAATTTATAAATGTTTGAAATGTTGATCAATAGACTTTGAAAAGATGAGAATATCATCTATGTAAACTATTGAAAATTGAAATATGGGTTGAGAATATTATTCATGATATTCTGGAATTATAATGGAGCATTTTTGAGTCCAAAGGACATTACATTTTATTCTGTAATGTCCAAAGGGTACAGCAAAGGTTGTCTTATCCCTATCTTGGGCATTAATCTGGATTTGCCAAAATCTTGATTTTATGTCAAATTTAGAAAATATGACGGAGTCATATAATCTATTCAGCAAATCTCTTTTGTTTGGAATAGGATACCTAATCCATTAGAGCACTTTGTTGAGGGGTTTGTAATTGATGACTAGGCACGAAACACCACGCTCTATTTTCTGAGTTTTTGTTGACATAAAAGGCTGACCAACTCTAAGGTGACTTGGATGGACAGATGAGATTTTTTTATAATAAATCATTAATCTCCTTTTTGCAATGTTCAAGGAGGTCATGATTCATTTGAATGGGTTGTGCTTTGGTTAGAATGTCTCTCTCATGAAAATCTTTTTCATAAGAGAGTTGGACAATATGCTTTTTCCTTCACCAAAAAGCATTGGGTTGGTCTGAGCATATTTCTTTTTGAAAAAGATTTTGAAGTTCATGAATTCTTGTCTGGATGAGTGGATTCCCTAGTTGGCTTTCTACTTTGGCATGATTGATTTCTTTTTGTAATGCCATCACATATGATTCCTTATGTTGGATAAGGTTGATCTGCTGGCTTATTGAGTTTTGTTTGAGCACGTGAATGTCCTTTGACTGATGGCAGACAAAAAGTTGAAAGAAACCTTAGTACCCAGTACCTTAGTGTGGATTCCTTTGTCATCTACTTGGAAAGGATAGATTTGAGTAAGGAACAGAGTTCCTAAAATGATATTTTGATAGAGATTTTTGACCAAAATAAAACTATTATGAAAATAATAGTTTTGATTACAGACTTGAGCATTGGAGAGTTTGTACTTAACATTTAGGTTTGAACCATTGGCACTATTGAGACGTTCAAATGTTTTCTCATAGTATTGGTAGGAATTATTCCTTCTGGAATATAGTTTTGATCTACACTAGAATCAACTAATGCAGTAGTATTGATAGAGAAACTATTTTTTTATGTGTAAGAAAATATTGACATATCATTTTTGGAAATTAATCATATTGATCAAATGAATAAAACCATCATCATCTAATGGTTGGTTCGGCAAAGGTAAAGACTGAGATAGTTGATTATTATTGCTTTCAGCTTGCTGATTTGTAGTTTGAACAATGGTTCTAGAGTTTTATAACAACTCTATTTTAACATTGGTTTGGAGCTGGTGAAGCTATTGATCGTTGACTTGTTTTTTCAAGTCTTTGATTTGGGCTTTTAGGAGTTTAACTCTCTTCTTAAAGTTCTCTCATGGTTACCTACTTGAACAGATTTTGAGTGGGGTATTTTTCAAAGATTTTGTTGAGATTGAAAGTTTTAGGCTTTAAGTGGGAAGGAGCATGGCAAGCCTAGGAAAGCAATGGTCAGTGATGTTGATAACGAGGGTGGAGGAAGCGGCTTTAGTATCAAAGATTAGGGTCACTCTTGGAAGTTCATCTTACACGCCCAATGCCTCTGCCACGCTCGTATGGATGTTCATATCACTCCCGGAAGTTCGTCGTGAGAACTATTGAACGTGTCCGATGCCTCTGCTAAGCCCGTAGGGAATTTTTGATCATTTTTGAAAGTTCATCCCATGCATTACCAAATACGCTGACAGTGCTGCCGAGGTTGCGGGGATGTTGTGGTTGCTCCCGAAAATTCATCATGTGCACTCCCGAACGCGCTCGATGCCTCTGTTGTGGCCACAGGGATGTTTTGGTCGTTCTTGGAAGCTCATCCCATGCACTACCCAATGCGCCTGAAGCCTCTCCCATGCCTAAAGGGATGTTTCGGTCGCTCCCTGAAGTTCGTTCCATGCACTGCCGAATGTGTTCGACTCCACTGCTCACAACTGCAGGGATGTTCCGGTTGCTTTCGGAAGTTCATCCCAAGCACTATCGAATTCGTCCAACGCTTCTGCTAACACTATGGGGATATTCTGGTGGCCCATGGAAGTTCGTCATGCACACTGCTGAGTACGTCTGACCCTGCTGCCACACTCATAGGAATGCTTCGGTTGCTCTCGGATGTTCATCTTGTGCACTGCCGAGCATGCCGGACGCCTCTGCTGCACTCACAGGCATGGTTTGGTTGCCCCCCAAAGTTCATCCTGTGTACTGCCCAATGCACTCGAAGCCTCTACCGTGATCCCGAACTAATGTCTTGAGGGTGGTAGTCCTTGTGGCTCTCCTAAGACATCTCCGAATTGCTCCAGTAGGTTCCTTACTCTATTGGTATGTCTTCGTGTGTATGATGTTCGGCTGTGTTTTCCTCCTTTGTGGCCAAGAGAACCGCAAAACATTGTGCCCTTTTTCTGTATAGTCAGTTCAAGGGTACTTACCTCACAATGATGCGCTGCATTGGTGGTGGATGCCTTCCACATGCAGTCCTTTCCCTTCCATTGGAAGTGCATGGCCATGGATTCGTAGTCGAACATTATCTTGCCTATGGTTTTAAGCCAAGCATTGCCTAAAACCACATCAAGACCTGCCAGGGCTAACACATGCAGTTCTGCCTCTATTTTGACTCCTTGAATCTGCATTGCTACTGCCTAGATCACTTGTGCGCACTTGAGCTTCTGTCAGCTTGCCATTCTTACCTCAAAGGGTGCAATCCTTTTTGGATGTAGCTGAAGTGTTTTGACCAATTTTGAGTTGATGAAGTTATGAGTAGCTCCACTATCTATCAACACCAAAACATTTTTCCTGTTAATGGTTGCGAACAACCTCATGGCAGTAGGCTTGGTGGTTGCCCCTACTGTATGTAAGTTGATTTTGCCTTCTTCCGCATGATCAGGGAAGTGTTCTGCCTCTGCTTCCTCCTTGCTGTCCATGTGGCTTTCTTGTTCTTCCTCGCTGCTTTTCTCTTGTTCTTCATCACTTACCACTTCAATGATGTTGAACAACCCTTTCTTGCACTTGTGGCCAACTTGCCACTTATCATTGCACCTAAAACATAGGCCTCTTTCTATTCTCTTGTTGATTTCTTCAGTGGATAGTTTGAGAGGGTCCTTTGTTTTTGAGGGTACTGTCTTACTTGATGAGGATGCTTTACCTAATTTTTCCAAGGGTTTGATGACCTTGGTTGTGCTGCGGTGATGCTTCTCCCATCATTGATGAGTCTTGCCAACCAAATGCACTGAGTGAGAGAGTTTGGATCCCTCATCTTCACTTCTTGGCTTAGCCAAGGTACAAGGCTGTCTAGAAAAATGCCAATGAGTGCACTATCTGGCCAATGTCCTACCAATTCGGCCAACCTCTTGAATTCTTCCAAGGTAGCTTTCTAGAGATCCCTCTTGCCTAATCTTGGCAAGCTGTCCCTCATAGTTTGTCATGCTAGATGGGCCAAATCTGTTCACTAACTCTTGTGTGAACCTTGTCCAGCCTATCCTTCTTCCTTCTTGGCCATAGGTGGCCTTAAGCCAATGCCACCATTGGTTGGCTCTCCCACATAGGTGATAGGATGCAAAATCAACCCTTTCACCCCTTTCTACACCTTGTTTTTCAAAGTAGAATTCAGCTTTGGAGATCCATTCGGTTGGATCTCCTCTCTCAAAGGTAGTAGAATTCAGCTTTGGAGTTCTTCACGTTGTCACTCTCCTTCTCCTGCTCTGATTGCTTCATGCATGTCCTGCCAATGCTGGTCTTTTTCTTGTCTTGGCTTTCCGCAATCACTTAGGACTGAGTCAGACCCTGGTCGTGCTTCACTGTTTGCTGCATGCAGGCTTGTTGTGCGCACTTGCTGGCCTGTTTCTGTCTCTCTTGCTGCCTTGCGCTATGCTCGCATTCTCTCACATTCCCTTTGCCTCCTAAGGTCCTTAACACGATTGTATCTAACGCCGCTGCCACACCCGTGGGGCTGTTGGGGTCGTTCCTGGGCGTTTGTTCTGTGCACTGCCGAATGCAATTGAAGCCTTTGCTGCATTTACGGGGATGTTCTGGTCTTTCCTAGAAGTTTATCCTGAGCCCTCTGAGATGTTCCGGCCAATCCCAGAAGTTTGCCTCGTGCACTGCCGAATGTGCCCAAAGCCTCTGTTGAGCTCGCAGGGATGCTCTGGTCGCTCTTGCAAGTTCGTCACGTGCACTGCCAAACACGCCTGACGCCTCTGCTGTGCCTGCAGGGATGTTCCGGTTGCATTATAAACTTTGTCCCACACATTGCTGAAAGCATCCGACGCCTCTGCCCAGCGTGAGGGGATTTTCCGGCCGATATCGGAAGTTCATCTGGTGAACAGCCGAACGTGGCCAACGTCATAGCTACGCCCACAGGAATGTTCCGATCTCTCCTGGAGGTTCATCTTGTGGACTTCCAAACGTGCCTGATGCCACTGTCGAGCCCACGAGGATGTTCTGGTCACACTTGGAAGTTCGTTCCTCACACTGTCGAATGCTCCCGATGCCGCAGCTGCGCCCATGGGGATGTTCTGGTCGCTCCTTGAAGTTCATCTCATGCACTGCCCAACACGCTCGAAGCCTCTGCTGCATCTACGGAGATGTTCTAGTCGCTCTTGGAAGTTTGTCCTGCACACTGCCAAATGTGTCCGACGCCGCTGCTAAGCCAGCAGGGATGTTCCGGTCGCTTCTAGATGTTTGTCCTGCGATCTGCCCAAAGCACTGGAAGCCTCTGCCATGCCTGGGAGATGTTCCAGTAGCTACCAAAAGTGTGTCCCGCGCATTGCCGAATGCACCTGATGCCGCTGCCATGCCTACTATGCTTCGGTTGCTCCTTGGAAGTTTGTCCTGTGCACTGTCAAACTGTTGGGGTCCTGATTTTTTTTCCCCAACTTTTCTACACCTTAAGGGTCAGCATGCTTACTAAAATCTTTCCTAACTTGCTGTCTCATTTGATTCTTGAGTTCTTTTCATGGATTATCCTCCCCTAAGCTGTCCTTCGGGATTAACTAATGTATAAAGGATATGTTGGATAGGCAAGACAACTCTTAAACCTGTCACAACTTGCCTTGGTTGAAGAAGACAAATCTTGACTTCAACCTAAGCTCTTAAGCAAGGAAGACAACTCTTAACCTTGACTTAAGCCCAAGTTATCTCAAGACAACTCTTAAAAGATAACTGAAATATAAACAAGAATGGAAGCAAGAATGCTAACCTTCATTCTTGATTAATGAATGAAAATATACAAAATTCGGAGCATATGTTTCTGTTCACAAGTAATGGGCTATATTTATAGTATTGGACAGCTTATCCTAATTCAACTAGTATTTAGGTTCCTTATCCACTTAGGATATGTTTTCCTAAGTCAACAAGGTTTTCTAAGACAACTAAAACATTATCAAGATAGACCTTATCCCAATGTTTACTAATCCCACTAGGATGTTCCGGTAGCTCCCGGAAGTTCGTATCACACACTGCCGAAGGCACCCGATGCCATTGCCGTGCCCGCGGTGATGTTCTAGTTGCTTCTGGAATTCGTCCTACGCACTACTAAATGCACCCGATGACTTTTTGTGCCAGCAGCAATCTTCTGATCGCTTCTAGAAGTTTGTCCTGCACACTACCAAATGCACCCGACATAGCTGCAGTTCCCGTGGGGATGTTCTGGTCACTCCCCAAAGTTTGACACATTTGCAGTGCACGGGAAGAACTTCTGGAAGCGATCAGAAAATCCCTGCAGGCTTGGAAGAGGCATTGGATTCATTTGGCAGTGCTTGGGTTAAGCTTCCGGAAGCAACAGGAACATCCCCGTAGGCATAGCAGAGGCTTCGGGCACATTGGACAGTTAACGGGATGAACATCTGGGAGTAATTCGAACATCCCTGCAAGTGTGGCAGAGACATCAGGCACATTTGGTAGTGCATGGAATGAACTTCCAATAGCAAACAGAACATCCAAGTGGGCACAGCAGGGGCATCGGATGCATTCGGTAGTGCTCAGGACGAACTTCGAGGAGCGACTGAAACATCCGTGCAGGTGCGACAGAGGCTTCGTGTGCATTGGTCAGTGCGCAGGACAAACTTCCAGGATCAACTGGAACATCCCAACAGGTATGGCAGAGGCATAAAGCATAGTTGGCCATGTGCGGGATGAACTTCTAGAAGTGACTGAAACAACTCTGTGGGCTCAGTGGATGTGTCAAAGTCATTTGGCAGTGCTTGGGACAAGCTTAGGGAGCAATTGGAACATCCCCCGAACGTGTGGCAGAGGCGTCAGGCACATTCAGCCGTGCATGTCATGAACTTCATGGAGCGACTGGAACATCCCCGTAGGTGTGGCAGTGGTGTCAGTTGTGTTTGACAGTGAATAGAATGAACTTGCGATAGCGACAGGAACATCCCCACAGGCAGAACAGAGGCATTTGGCGCGTTTGATAGTGTGCAGGACAAAACATCCATGTGGGCACGGCAGTGGCAACGGATATGTTTGCCAGTGTGTGGGATGAACTTCTAGGTGTGACTAGAACATCCCCGTGGGAGTAAGAGGCGTTGGGCACGTTTAGCAGTGCTCGGGATGAACTATGGAGAGCAACCACAGCATCCTCGCGGGCACTGCAGAGGAGTCAGGCGCGTTCAACAGTACATGGGACGAACTTCCGCAAGCGAACTGGAAAATCCCCAGGAGCTCGAAATAGGCGTCAGATGCATTTGGCAGTGCTCGGGATGAACTTCCATGAGCGAGTGGTACATCCCTGTAGGTGCGGCATATTTGTTGGGCGCAGTCGGCCATGCGTGGTACAAACTTTTGGGAGCAACTGGAACATCCCCACAGCCGTGGCAGCGACATCAGACACGTTCGACAGTGCACGAGACGAACTTCTGGGAGCAACCGGAACATCCCCATGGACGTAGCAGAGGCATTGGGTGCATTCAGCAGTGCGTGCGGCAAACTTTTAGGAGCAACTGAAACATCACTGCAGGCACGGCAGAGGGGTTAAGTGTGTTGGGTAGTTTTCGGGATGAAATTCCCTGACTTACTGGAACATCCCCGTGTGTGCAGCAGAGCTGTCAGGCACGTTCGATAGTGCATGGGACAAACATTCAGGAGCAGCTGAAAAATCCCCTCTAGCTCGGTAAATGCGTCAAACACATTCAGCAGTGGATAGGACGCACTTTCGGGTGCCACCAAAAAATCCCCATCGGAGAGGCAGAGGCGTCAAACGCCTTTGGTAGTGCACGGGAAGAACTTTTAGGATTGGTAGAGGCGTCGGATGCCTTTTGCACTGAATGGGATGAACTTTTTGGAGCGATCAAAAAATTCCTACAGGCTTGGCAAAGGCTTTGAACGCATTCAACAGTGCTCAGAACAAACTTCACGGAGCAACAGAAAATTGCCCGTGGGTGTGGTAAAGGCTTCAGAGGCATTGAGTGGTGTACAGGATAAAATTTTGGGAGCAACCAGTACATCCCTGCTGGCTCTTGATTGAAGTGTGTTATCCACTTCATGTATGCTGCTATTCACCATTGTATTGCTTGACATTCCTTGGGGTATTCTTCCATATACTGCTTGATATGGTGACATCTTTTGCTGATAGGTAGTATTATACCACAGTTCTGCCCATGGTATGTACTCCTCCCAATCGTTTTGATGATCATGGCAAAAACATCTTAAGTACTGCTCTAAAGTTTGATTGGTTAGCTCACTTTGTTCATTTGTTTGTGGATGAAAGGTGGATGAGGCACCCAAGTTGCTGCCGAGTTGTGTGAAGAGCTCCTTCCAGAATTTGCTCATAAAGGCAATATCTCTATCAGACAACATTGTTCATTGTATGCCATGAAGTCTTACCACAGTTTTGATGAACTTTTGGGTTACTTCTTTTACCGTGTATGGTTGCTTGAGTGGCACAAAGTGTGCACTCTTTCTGAGTCTGTCCACTACGGTTCATGTTTTTAGTTGTTGTTGGGCATTGCCGTGAGCAAGTCCATTGTCAAGTCTTCCCAAACCTGTCCTGGTATTGGCAAAGGCTACAATAACCCCTTAGTCTTGCCACCTTTTGGTTTGGTGCACTGACAAACATCACATTCCCAGACTAGCTTTTTGATCTTAACCTTTAGTCCTTCCCACCAAAAGAATAACTTGATACGCATGTAAGTACAAAACCATCCTGAATGTCCTCCTTCCCATGAGTTGTGGAAGTGATTCAAGATCTTCCCTCTTTAATCCCAGTATGTTTGGTACATACACCTGCTAGTTGTGCCAAATCTATCCATTCTTAAGGGTGAATTTACTAACATAGGGTCAAAATTCTTAACCTTCTCCATGAGCTCTTGGCTTTGAGGGTCAATCTCTATTGCCTCTTTGATTTTTGTCCATACATTCCACTCTGCTCTGCTAATGGCAGTGAGGCATGCATCATTAGGCTCACATGCTGTCCACAATGCTTGACCTCCATTGCTTTTGGACAATGCATCTGCCACCTTTGTTTTCCTTGCCTGGTTTGTATATTATTTCATACTCATAACCCAATAACTTGACAAGGAACTTTTGCTGCTCTGGTGTGGTAATTTTTTGCTCCATGAGGCTTCTCAAGGGTTGTTGATCTGTAATGATCAAGAATTTCCTCCCAAGAAGGTAAGGTCACCATACCTTGACTGCATGGATGATGGCCAACATCTCCTTGGCGTATACTGACCATTCCTTCTTCATGGGCCCTAAGACTCTGCTCATGTATGCAATAGGTCTTCCGGCTTGACTTAGGACAGCACCTATGCCATCTTGACATGTGTTTAGTGTGAAGCTTGAAGGTTTGGTTGAAGTCAGGCAGTGCTAACACTGGGGTCTCACACATAGCTTGCTTCAACAACTTGAATGAGTCTTCACTCTTCTCTGTCCATAAGAATCCATCCTTGTTCAACAAGTCCGTTAACGGTTTTGCTATGGCACGGTATTTGTGAACAAATCGGCGGTAGTAGCCTATTAAACCTAGAAATCCTCTAAGTTCTGTGACATTCTTAGGAGTTGGCCATGTTTGCATGGCTCCTATTTTCTATTGGTCTACCTTCACTCCTTCTTCGGATATGATGTGACCGAGGTATTCAAGCTCCTCTTGCATGAATGTGCACTTGGATGGCTTGATGACAAAACGATTTCTTCTTAACACTTCTAGCACTTTTGCTAAGTGATCTCTAGGTGACCAAAATGTCATCAAAGAAAACTAAGACAAACCTATGCAAATAAGGCTTTAAGATTTCGTTCATGGTTGCTTAAAACGTGGAGCGTGCATTGCATAGTCCGAAGGGCATGACTAGGTACTTGTAGTGTCCACTATGAGTCCGAAATGTTGTCTTTTACACTTCCTCTTCTTTCATGCGTATTTGATGATATCTGACCTTAAGAGCCAACTTGGTGAAAAGTTTTGCTCCATGTAACTCGTCCAACATATCATCAATTGTTGGGATCGGGAAACGATCATTGACAATTGCTTGGTTGAGTACCTGATAATTGGTGCAAAACGTTCAAGTTTCACCTTTCTTTCTAACAAGTAGAATGGGAGAAGAAAAAGGGAAGTGCTAGGTTGGATAATAACTTGTTGTAGCATCTCTTCCACTTGTCTTTCGATCTCGTTCTTTTGGAAGTGTGCATATCGGTAAGGTGCTACATTAATCGACTTGGTTTCGTCGATCAATGGGATGGCATGATCGTAATGATGCACTACATTGGTGGTCGATGCCTCCCACATGCAGTCCCTTCCCTTCCATTAGAAGTGCATGCCATGGATTCATAGTCGAACATTATCTTGCCTATGGTTTTAAGCCAAGCATTGCCTAAAACCACATCAAGACCTGCTAGGGCTAACACATGCAGTTCTGCCTCTATTTTGACTCCTTGAATCTGCATTGCTACTGCCTGGATCACTTGTGGACACTTGAGCTTCTGTCCGCTTGCCACTCTTACCTCAAAGGGTGTAATCTTTTTTCGACGTAACTAAAGTGTTTTGACCAATTTTGTGTTGATGAAGTTGTGGGTAGCTTCACTATCTATCAGCACTAAAATGGTTTTTCTGTTAATGGTTGCGAATAACCTCATGGCAGTAGGCTTGGTGGTTGCCCCTACTGTATGCAAGTTGATTTCACCTTCTTCCGCAAAATTAGGGAAGTGTTTCGCCTCTACTTCCTCCTTGCTGTCCATGCGGCTTTCTTGTTCTTCCTCACTGCTTTCCTCGTGTTCTTCATCACTTGCTACTTCAATGATGTTGAACAGCTCTTTCTTGCACTTGTGGCCAACTTGCCACTTATCATTGCACCTAAAACATAAGCCTCTTTCTGTTCTCCTATTGATTTCTTCAGTGGATAGTTTGAGAGGGTCCTTTGTTTTTGTGGGTACTGTCTTACTTGATGAGGATGCCTTACCTAATTTGTCCGAGGGTTTGATGACCTTGGTTGTGCTGCAGGTGATGCTTCTCCCATCGTTGATGAGTCTTGCCAACCGAATGCACTGAGTGAGAGAGTTTGGATCCCTCATCTTCACTTCTTGGCTTAGCCAAGTACAAGGCCATCTAGAAAATGCCAATTAGTGCATTATCTAGCCAATGTCCTACTAATTTGACCAACCTCTCGAATTCTTCACGGTACCTCTAGAGATCTCTCTTTGCTAATCTTGGCAAGCTGTCCCTCGTAGTTTGTCATGCTAGATGGGCCAAATCTGTTCACTAACTCTTGCGTGAACCTTGTCCAGCCTATCCTTCTACCTTCTCAGCCATAGGTGGCCTTAAGCCAACGCCACCATTGGTTGGCTCTCCCACGTAGGTGATAGGATGCAAAATCAACCCTTTCACCTCTTTCAATACCTTGTTTTTCAAAGTAAAATTCAGCCTTGGAGATCCATTCAGTTGGATCTCCCTTCTCAAAGGTAGGGAATTCGATTTTTACCTTAGGCCGTGTGTAATGGCTTGGGCTGTTGTAGTGCCAATCCTCCCTTCTTGTGGTGTGCCATGGTTCTGCCTTAGGGTGATTCCGCACCCTTCTTGGTTGCCATGATGCGGGCCTTCTGTCTATCACTTCCTCATCATCGCTATGCTCATTATAGCGACCATGGGGTGGGTGTTCTTTTGGTTAAGGATCCCTCTTGCTTCTCAAACTCATGCGCCTTTTCCCCCTTTTTTGAGAGGGAAGTTGCTCCTAGTCAAATTCGTCCTCATGCGCTTGGTGCCATGTGACTTTTGATTACAGCCTCGTAAACGTTTGTGGTAGGTGGTTGTTTTTGCCTTGCTTAGTTTGGACTTGTTTTTCGGCACCTCTGAGTGTGTCTCTCTTGAATTGTTTAAGAGAATGAATGATAGATGATAAGTGGTGTTTGATATCACCTACCTGGTCATTGATTGCATTCTGGTTCCTCTCCAAGGCAAGGATTCTTTCGTGGTTGGTAACTGAGAAAGTCTTTCACGGTATGTTCCTGTCGTGAGGGTGAATGCTGCCTAAATGACATGGTAATTGTGATGCCTTTCAATTGATAGGTGTCCGTACTGATGTCTTAACAAGAGCAAATTTGTTGGGGTGATTGTGCTACCTCTGAACTCGATGGTGATTGTGTTGTCTTCTTAACAAAAGCACCAATTTGTTAGGGGTCCCGATTTTTTTCCCAACTTTTCTACACCTTAGGGGTCAGCATGCCTACTGAAAACCTTCCTAACTTGCTGTCCTATTTGATTCTTGAGATCTTTCTTAGATTTATGCCCCCTAAGCTGTCCTTTGCGATTAAGTAATATATAAAGGATATGTTGGGATAGGCAAGACAACTCTTAAATCTATCACAACTTGCCTTGGTTGAAGAAGAAAACTCTTGACTTTAACCTTAGCTCTTAAGCAAGGAAGACAACTCTTAGCCTTGTCTTAAGCCCAAGTTATCTCAAGACAACTCTTGAAAGATAACTGAAATATAAATAAGAATGGAAGCAAGAATGCTAACCTTGATTCTTGATTAATGAATGAGAAATATACAAAAGTCAGAGCATATCTACTCCTTACAAAAAATAAGTTGTATTTATAGTATTTAGACAGCCTTATTCTAATTCAACCAGTACTTAGGTTCCTTATCCACTTAGGATATGTTTTCCTAAGTTAACAAGGTTTCTAAGACAAATAAAAGATTATCAAGATAGACCTTATCCCAATGTTTCCTAATCCTACTAGGATTCTTGGTCTTTCTTGGATTCTTACTTAGACTAGAGTTCCTACTTTCTTGAAGTCTTTCCATCCTTATCTTATCTCCTCTCCTACAGCTGTTGACCTTCATCTTGCTGTTTCCTTCTAGGATTAGGACTTCCCTTATGGCTTGTCCTTCCAATCTAAGGCTTCTCCTTGACGTGAACATCTTGCTGAAGTTAAACCTGCCATGACGTTCTGTTGCTGCTAGAGTTCTTCATGCCGTCGATGTCCTTCTCCTGCTCGGATTGCTTCATGCGTGTCCTGCCACTGCTGGTTTTCTTCTTGATTTGGATTTTTAAAATTAGTTAGGACAGAGTCAGAACCTGGCCATGCTTCACTGCATGCAACGTGCAGGCTTGTTGCGCGTACATTATGGCCTGTTTCTGCCTCTCTTGCTGCTAGGCGCCTTGCGCACATTTGCTCATACTCCTTGTGCCTCCTAAGGTCCTCAACATGAACACACTGGATGCCTCTAAAGCACCCAGGTGATGTTCCAATTGATTAGGGAAGTTCATCCTGTGCACTGCCCAACGTGCCTGATGCCATTGCCATGGCTGTGGTGATGTTCCACTCACTCCTGGAAGTTTATCCCGTACCCTGCTAAACTGTAGAGAACCTTAAGAGGCAAAGGGAGCGTGAGCGAATGCGCACAAGGCGCCAAGTAGCAAGAGAGGCAGAAACATGCCAGAGAATGTGTGCACAACAAGCCTGCATGCAGTAAGCAATGAAACACGACTAGGTTCTGACTAAACCCTAATCAATTGCAAAAATCTAAGCCAAGGAGAAGACCAGCATTAGCAGGACACACATGAAGCAATCTGAGTAGGAGAAGGAGAGTAATGGCGTGAAAAACTCTAACAGAACCAGGACATCGAGAGCACCAAGCCAAAGAGAAGTCTTGGAGAGGAAGGACACACCACAGTAGAAGTTCTAATCAGAGAAGGAAAGGGCAAGAAGAAGTTCAATAGCTGTAGGAGAGAAGATAAGATAAGAACAGAAACGACTTAGTCAAAATAGGAATTCTAGTCTTAGTAGGAATTCAAGAAAGACCAAGAATCCTAGTAGAATTAGGAAACAATGGAATAAGGTCTATCTTAATAATGTTTTAGTTGACTTAGGGAAACATATTCTAAATGGATAAGGAACCTAAGTACTAGTTGGATTAGGATAAGGCTGTCTTAAGACTATAAATAAAGCCCATTATTTGTGAGCAGAACATATGCTCCGAATTTTGTGTATTTCTCATCAATTAATCAAGAATCAAGGTTAGCATTCTTGCTTCTATTCTTGTTTATATTTCGGTTATCTTTTAAGAGTTATCTTAAGATAACTTAGGCTTAAGACAAGGAGAAGAGTTATCTTTCTTGCTTAAAAGCTTAGGTTGAAGTTAGGAGTTGTTTTCTTTAACCAAGGCAAGTTGTGATAGGTTTTAAGAGTTGTCTTGCCTATCCAACATATCCTTTTATATATTAGTTAACCCAAAGGACAGCTTAGGGGACGTAAATATAAGAAAAGAACTCAAGAATCAAATGGGACAGCAAGTTAGGAAGGTCTTTAGTAGGCATGCTGACCCCTAAGGTGTAGAAAAGTTAGGGAAAGAAATCGGGACCCCAACAAATTGGTGCTTTCATTGAGAGGTAGCACGATCATCCCAACAAATTAGTGTTATAATTGACACATCAGAACAGGCACCAGTCAATTGCAAGGCATCAAGGTTACCATGTCATCTGGGCAGCATTCACCTTCACCACAACAGCAAACTAACGAGGACTTTCAAAGAATTCTGACCTTAGAGAGGAACCGAAGCTCACTCGACGTCTAGGTAAGTGATATCAAACATCAATTTTTTTCTATCATCCTCTCTCTTAAGCAATTGAATAGAGTCACACCACGAGTGGTTGGAAAACAAGTCAAAACTGAGAAAGCCAAGAGCAGCATACTGCCACAGCAACCTAGAAGCTGCATTGAGATCATGGCACCATGAGCAGGAGGAAGATTTTCACCATGAGCAGCTTCCCTTTCAAGAAAGGGGGAAAGTGCACATGAGTCTAGGGTGCAGAAGGGAGGTGCCACCGAATTACACCAGCCCCATGACCCCTATGATGAGTACAACGACGATGAGGTCTTGTCTCAAAGGCCACCAGCGTGGCAGCCAAGGAGAATGCGGAGTCGACATGAGGTAGAACTTTGGCAGACAAATAGCAGAGAGGAATGGTAGCATGACAACAGCCCTAGCCACTACACCAGGCCTAAGGTAAAAATCGAATTCCCAACCTTTGAGAAAGGGGATCCAACCAAATGGGATCTCCAAAGCTAAATTCTACTTTGAAAAACAAGGTGTAGAGAGGGGTGAAAGGGTTGATTTTGCATCCTATAAGCTATGTGAGAGGGCCAATCAATGGTGGTGTTGGTTTAAGGACACCTATGGCAAAGAAGGTAGAAGGGTTCGCTGGACAAGATTCACACAAGAATTGATGGACAGATTCAGCCCATCCAACATCACAAATATTTGCTCCAAGTTTGATAGGAACCAAGTCTTTCCTTCATCAAATCCAAAAGGTGTTGCGCCAGTTCAGTTTTTTGAATACTCATCTCTACCTCCTAAGATGCCAATCTAGAGAACAAGTAAAGATGTTTCATCATTAACAATTTTAGTTGATGATAGTGGAGGAAAAAATTGCACACAAAAGATGCGTATGCATGTCCAAGTGATGGTAACGCTAAGGACACAAGCATTCCAAGACCTGACTTGGTATGTACGAATTTCAAGTTAAAGGTGCAGATGTCTTGTGATAAGTTGAACAATGCATCTGCCAAACGTCCTGACTCATCTATTCAGGTTTGGGAAGACTTGACAATGGACTTCATCACAGGAATGCCCAATAGTAAGGGTTACATGGTGATATTAACCGTAGTGGACAGACTCAGTAAAAGTGCACACTTTATGCCACTCAAGCAATCCTACATAGCAAAAGAAGTAGCCCAAGAGTTCATCAAGAACATGGTAAGATTTCATGGCATACCACGGACAATGCTGTCCAATAGAGACACTATCTTTATGAGCAAATTCTGGAAAGAACTCTTCACACAACTAGGTAGCATCTTGGTCGCCTCATCTACCTTTGCATCCACAAATAGATGGACAAAGTGAGGTAACCAATCAAACTCTAGAGCAGCATTTAAGATGTTTTTGCCATGATTATCAAAACGATTGGGAGGAGTACATACCATGGGCAAAATTGTGGTATAATACTACCTATCATGCGGCAATCAAGATGTCACCATATCAAGTAGTATATGGAAGAATACCCTCAGGAATGCAAAGTTATACCATGAGGAAAGCAGTGAGGAAGAACAAGAAAGCTGCATGGACAGCGAGGAGGAAGCATAGGTAGAACACTCCCCTGATGATGCAGAAGGAGGTCAAATCAACTTGCATGCAGTTGGGGCACACTAAGGTTGTTCATGACCATTAATGGGAAGACCATTTGGGTGTTGATAGATAGTGGAGCTACTCTATAACTTCATCAACACAAAATTCGTAAAAACACTTCAGCTATGTCCCAAAAGGATTGCACCTTTTGAGGTGAGAGTGGCAAGCGAACAAAAGCTCAAGTGCGCACAAGTGATCCAGGCAGTAGCAATGTAGATTCAAGAAGTCAAGATAGAGGCAGAACTGCATGTGTTAGCCCTGGCAGGTCTTGATGTGGTTTTAGGCAATGCTTGGCTTAAAACCATAGGCAAGATAATGTTCGACTAGCAAATCCATAGCCATGCACTTCCAATGGAAGAGAAAGGACTGCACGTGGAAGGCATCCACCACCAATGCAATGCATCATTGTGAGCTAAGTACCATTGAACGACTATACAGAAAAAAGGCACAATGTTTTACAGTTCTCTTAGCCACAAAAGAGGAAACACAGCTGAACATCATACATACGAAGACATACCAATAGGAGTAAGGAACCTACTAGAGCAATTCGGAGATGTCTTAGGAGAGCCACAAGGACTACCACCCTCAAGACATTATGACCATGCCATCTCATTAACTGACAAAACCAAAGCAGCAGCAGGTCGTCATGGCAGCTTTTACTTCAGCAAGATGTTCACATCAAGAAGGAGTCTTAGAATGGAAGGACACGCCATAATGGAAGTTCTAATCCAAGAAGGAAATGGCAAGAAGAAGTTCAGCAGCTGTAGAAGAGAAGATAAGATAAGGATAAAACGACTTAGTCAAAGTAGGAATTTAAGAAAGACCAAGAATCCTAGTAGGATTAGGAAACAATGGGATAATGTCTATCTTGATAATGTTTCAGTTGACTTAGAAAACCTTGTTCACTCAGGAAAACATATTCTAAATGGACAAGGAACCTAAGTATTAGTTGGACTAGGATAAGGCTGTCTTAAGACTATAAATAAAGCCTATTATTTGTGAGCAGAACATATGCTCCGAATTTTGTATATTTCTAAGCCATTAATCAATAATCAAGGTTAGCATTTTTGCTTTTATTCATGTTTATATATTCAGTTACCTTTTAAGAGTTGTCTTGAGATAACTTGGGCTTAAGACAAGGTGAAGAGTTGTCTTCCTTGCTTAAGAGCTTATCTTGAAGTTAAGAGTTGTCTTTTTCAACCAAGGCAAGTTGTGATAGGTTTAAGAGTTGTCTTGCCTATCCAACATATCCTTTTATATATTAGTTAACCTAAAGGACAGCTTAGGGGACGTAAATATAAGAAAAAAACTCAAGAATCAGATAGGACATTAAGTTAGGAAGGTCTTTAGTAGGCGTGCTGACCCTAAGGTGTAGAAAAGTTAGGGGAAAAATCGAGACCCTAACATGAATGTGACCGACGCCTCTATCACGCCCGCAGGGATGTTCCAATCACACTCAAAATTTCTTCTCATGCACAACCCAATGTGCCCGAAGCCTCTGCCATCCCAGTAGGGATGTTCCGGTTGCTTCCAAAAGTTTGTGCCGTGCATGGAAAAACATGTCCAATGCTGTTGCCACACCTGCAAGGATGTTCCGGCCGCTCCCAGAAGTTTGTACTGTGCACTGCCAAACAAGTCTGACCTACTGCCATGCCAATGGGGATGTTGCAATCGCTCCAGGATGTGTTTGGTCACTCACGGAAGTTTGCCTCGTGCACCACCCCACGTGCCCAAAGTCTCTACCCCACCCACAGGGATGTTCCGGTCACTCCCAAAAGTTTGTCCTGCACACTGCCCAACACGCCCGAATCCTCTGACGCACCTACGGGGATGTTCTGGTCGCTCCCAGAAGTTCATCCCGTGCACTGCTGAATGTGTCAAATACTGCTGCTGTGCCCTTGGGGATATTCTGGTCACTCCCAGAAGTTCGTCCCACATATTGCCCAACGTGCCCAGAGCTTCTACCATGCCTTCAGGGATGTTCCCATGGCTCTCCAAAGCTCATCTCACTTACTGCCATATGCAGCCAATGCTTCTGCTGTGCTCCCGGGGATGTTCCGATCACTCCCAGAATTTCATTCTGCGCACTGCAGAGCGTGCCTGACATCGTTACCATGCCCGCGGGGTGATCCGGTTGCTCCTGGAAGTTTTTCTCTGTACTGCCGAACACGCCTGACGCCTCGGCTGCGCCCGCAGGGATGGTCTGGAAGCTCCTGGAAGTTCATCCTACACACTGTCCAACCCCCCTCCCCAAAGCCTCTGCCACACCTGCAAGGATGCTCTGGTCGCTCCCAGAAGTTCATCCCCCACTCTGTCGAATGCCCTGGACGCTTCTGCCACACCCGAGGGGATGATCCAGTCAATTGGGGAAATTCATCCTGTTCACTGCCCAATGCTCCTGAGACTGCTGCTGTGCCCCCAGTGATGTTCTGGTCGCTCCTGGAAGTTCGTCCCGTGCGTTGTCCAATGCGCCCGAAGCCTCTGCCGCACCCGCAGGAATGTTCCAGTCGCTCCTGGAAGTTCAACCAGCACACTACTAAATGTGCCCGACGCTGCAGCTGTGCTCGAGGGGATGTTTTGGTAGCTCTTGGAAGTTCGTACCGCAGACTGCCACACGCATCTGATGCTGCTGCCATGCCCACGAGGCTGCTCTGGGCTCTCTTAGAAGTTCGTGCGGTGACCACCGGGATGTTCTGGTCACTCCCGAAAATTCATACCATGCACTGCCGAACATGCCCCGCACTGATGTTGTGCCTGCGGGGAAATTCCGGTCGCTCCCAGAAGTTCATCCTGTGCAATGCCAAATGCAGTAGACGCCTCTGCCACGCTTGTGGGGATGTTTCGGTCGCTCCTTGAAGTTCATCCCACGCACTGAAAAATGCACCCAATGCCTATCTGCGCCCAAGGTGATGATCCGGTCACTCTTGGAAGTTTGTCCCACACACTGCCAAATGTGCCCCCACACTGCTGCTGCTCCCACGGGGTTGTTCGGGTCGCTCCTGGAAGTTCATCCTGCACACTGCTGAATACACCCGATGCCTTTAGTTGCCCATGGGTATGCTCCGGTCGCTCCTGGAAATTCAGCCTGTGCACTGCCCAACACACCCAAAGCCTCTTTGGTACCCACAGGGATGTTTTGGTTGCTCCCAAAAGTTCAACTCGCGCACTGCCAAACGCACCTGACGCCACTGCTGCTCCCACGGTAATGTTCTGGCAGCTCCCGGAAGTTCATCCTGTGGACTGCTGAACGCGTCCGATGCTGCTGCTGAACCCACGGGGATGTTCTGGGCTCTCTCGGAAGTTCATCCTGCGACTTCTGGGATGTTCCAGTCACTCCTAGAAGTTCACCTCACGCACTGCCAAATGCGCCCCACGCTGTGCCGAATGTGCCCCACGCCGATGTTGTGCCTGCGGAGATGCTCCGGTTGCTCATGGAAGTTCATCCCGTTCAATGCCAAATGCGCCCGATGCCTTGACCATGCCCTTGAGGATGCTCCAACCACTCCCCGAAGTTCATCCCATCTACTGCAAAATGCACCCGTGGCGATGTTCCGATCACTCCCAGAAGTTCGTCCCGCGCACTACCAAACCTGCCCAAAGACTCTGCCGCCCCCGCGAGGATGTTCTGATCATTCCTGATGGCTTTGTTGCTCCCGTCGGGATGTGCCGGTTGCTCCTGGCAGTTTGTCCCACGCACTGCCAAACTGTTGAGGACCTTAGGAGGCAAAGGGAGCGTGAGAGAATGCACGCAAGGCGCCAGGCAGCAACAGGCCAGCAAGTGCGCACAACAAGCCTGCACGCAGCATGCAATGAAGCATGGCCAGGATCTAACTCAGTCCTAAGTGATTGCAGAAATCCAAGCCAAGAAGAAGACCAGCATTGGCAGGACACTCAAGAAGCAATCTGAGTAGGAGAAGGAGAGTGACGACGTGAAGAACTCCAGCAGCAGCAGGACGTCTTGGCAGGGTTTACTTCAGCAAGGAGACCACGCCAAAGAGAAGTCTTGGAGAGGAAGGACGCCACAGCAAAAAGTCTAATCCAAGAAGGAAACGGCAAGAAGAAGTCAGCAGCTGTAGGAGGGAAGATAATATAAGGACAGAAGACTTAGTCAAATTAGGAATTCTTGTCTTAGTAGGAATTCAAGAAAGACCAAGAATCCTTGTAGGATTAGGAAACAATGGGATAAGGTCTATCTTGATAATGTTTTAGATAACTTAGAAAAGCTTGTTGACTTAGGAAAAACATATCCTAAGTGGATAAGGAACATAAGTACTAGTTAGATTAGGATAAGGCTGTCTTAGGACTATAAATACAGCCCATTATTTGTGAGGAGGACATATGCTTGAATTTTGTTATTTTCTCATTCAATAATCAAGAATCAAAGTTAGCATTCTTGCTTCCATTCTTGTTTATATTTTGGTTATCTTTTAAGAGTTGTCTTAAGATAACTTGCGCTTAAGAATCAAACGAGACAGCAAGTTAGGAAGGATTCATGTAGGCGTGCTTACCCCTAAGGTGTAGAAAAGTTGGGGGAAAAA
Organism: Xylocarpus granatum; assembly: GCA_019650275.1. NCBI lineage: Eukaryota > Viridiplantae > Streptophyta > Magnoliopsida > Sapindales > Meliaceae > Xylocarpus > Xylocarpus granatum. The sequence goes on from BNST01000691.1 coordinate 56,547, forward strand.
ATCAGGACCCCAACATGAACACAGCTGACGCCCCTGCCACGCTCGTGGGGAAGTTGCGGTTGCTCTTGGAAGTTTGTCCTGCCGCACCTGAGGGGATTTTGCAGTCGCTAACAGAAGTTCATCCTGCGCACTGCTAAAAGCGCCCCACACCACTCTGCGCCAGCAGGGATGTTCGGGTCACTCCCAGAAGTTCGTCCTGTTCAGTGCTAAACGCGCCCGAAGCCTCTTCTGTGCTAGCAAGGATGTTCTGGTTGCTCCTGAAAGTACATCCTGCACACTACCAAAAGCGTCCCATGCTGATGTTGCGCCTGTAGGGATGCTTCAGTCACTCCCGAATATTTGTCCCGCACACTGCCGAATGTGCTTGACGCCTCTGCCGTGCCTAAGGGGATGTTCTGGTCACTCCGCAAAGTTCGTCCTGAGTACTGCTGAATACATTTGACGTCTCTGCCGCACCAGCAGGGATGTGCCGGTCACTCCCGAAAATTCATCCTCTACATTGCCCAGCATGCCTGAAGCCTCTACCGAGCCTGTGGGGATGTTCTGGTTCCTCCTAGAAGTTCGTCCCATGCACTGCTGAATGTGCCGAACCCGCTGCTGCGCCTGCAGGGATGTTCCTGTCACTCCGGGAAGTTCGTACCGTGCACTGCAAAATGCAAATGGTGCTGCTGCCACACCTATAGGGATGTTCTGGTCACTCCTGGAAGTTGGTCCTGAACACTTTGGAACACATCCGACACCTCTGCCTCGCCGTCGGGGACATTGCAGTCACTCTCAGAAGTTCATCCTGAGCACTGCCGAACATGTCCGACGCCTCTGCTGCACTTGCGAAGATGTTCCAGTCACTCCCTGATGTTTTTCCCGAGTACTGCCGAATGTGTCCAATGACTCTGCTGCACCTGTGGGGATGTTCTGGTCATTCCGAGACATTCAACCTGCACACTCGCGAATGCACCCGCTGCCTCAGTCGCACCCACAAGGATGTCCCGATTGCTTCCAAAAGTTCATCCCGTGCACTGCCAAACATGCCATATGTTGCTACCGCGCCTGTAGGGATGTTCAGGTCACTTCTAGAAGTTTGTCCAGCACGTGAGCGCTTTTGGCAAAGGGAGCATGAGCGAAAGTGCGCGAGGCGCCAAGCAGCAAGAGAGGCAGCAACAGGCCAGAATGTGCGTGCAACAAGCTTTCACGCAGCATGCAGGTAGCACGGCCAGGTTCTCACTCTGTCCTAATTGACTGCAAAAATCCAAGCCAAGAAGAACACCAGCCTTGGCAGGACACAATCCGAGCAGAAGAAGGACATGGACGGCATGAAGAACTCTAGCAGCAGCGACTGTCAAGGATCATTTTCTGATCCCCATAATCGATGATATGCTGGATGAATTACATGGAGCAAAGTTGTTTACCAAGCTGGATCTCAAGGCCGAATATCATAAAATACGCATGAAAGAAGAGGATGTACAGAAGACAGTATTTCGGAATCATAGTGGACACTAAAAGTACCTAGGGATGCCCTTCGGACTATGCGACGCACCCTCCAACTTTCAAGCAGCCATGAATGACATCTTCAAACATTATTTGCATAGGTTTGTCTCAGTTTTCTTTGATGACATTTTGATCTATTCCAACAACCATGATGATCATCTAGAACACTTAGCAAAAGTGCTAGAAGTGTTAGTAAGAAATCGCTTCGTCATCAAGCCATCTAAGTGCACATTCATGCAACAAGAGCTTGAATACCTCGGTCACATGATATCCGAAGATGGAGTGAAGGCTTGATAGGCTACTATCGCTGATTTGTTCGCAAATACGGTGCCATAGCAAAACTATTAATGGACTTGCTGAAGAAGGATGGACTCCTATGGACAGAGAAGAGTGAAGACGTATTCAAGTTGTTGAAGCAAGCTATGTGTGAGACCCCAATGTTAGCACTGCCTGACTTCAACCAAACCTTCGAGCTTCGCACTGATGCATGTCAAGATGGAATAGGTGCTGTCCTAAGTCAAGTCGAAGACCTATTGCATACATGAGCAGAGTCTTAGGGCCCATGAAGAAGGAATAGTCAATATACGCCAAAGAGATGTTGGCCATCATCCATGCAGTCAAAGTATGGTGACCTTACTTCTTGGGAGGAAATTCCTGATCATTACGGATCAACAACCCTTGAGAAGCCTCATGGAGCAGAAAATTACCACACTGGAGCAGCAAAAGTTCCTTGTCAAATTGCTGGGATATGAGTATGAAATAATCTACAAACTTGGCAAGGAAAACAAGGTGGCAGACACTTTGTCCTAGAAGCAATGGAGGTCAAGCATTGTGGACAGCATGTGAGCCTAATGATGCATGCCTCACTGCCATCAGCGGAGCTGAGTGGAATGTATGGACAGAAATCAAGGAGGCAATAGAAATTGACCCTCAAAGCCAAGAGCTCACAGAGAAGATCAAGAATTTTGACCCTAAGGTTAGTAAATTCACCCTTAAGAACGATATATTTGGCACAACCAGCAGGTGTATAGTACCAAACATACCGGGACTAAGAGGGAAGATCTTGAATCACTTCCACAACTCATGGAAAGGACATTCAAGATGGTTCCATACTTACATGCAGATCAAGTTATTCTTTTGGTGGGAAGGACTTAAGGCTGAGATCAAAAAGCTAGTCTGAGAATGTGATGTTTGTCAATGCACCAAACCCAGAAGTGCACAAAGGGGTTGTTACAACCTTTGCTAGTACCAAGAAAGGTTTGGGAAGACTTACAATGGACTTCATCACAGGAATGCCCAATAGCAAGGGTTACACAGTGATATTAACCGTAGTGGACAGACTCAGCAAGAGTGCATACTTTGTGCCACTCAAGCAACCATACACGACAAAAGAAGTAGCCCAAGAGTTCATCAAAAATGTGGTAAGACTTCATGGCATACCACAGACAATGCTGTCCGATAGAGATACTATTTTCATGAGCAAGTTCTGGAAGGAGCTTTTTACACAGCTCAACAGCAACTTGGTCGCCTCATCTGCCTTTCATCCACAAACAGATGGACAAAGTGAGGTAACCAATCGAACCCTAGAGCAGTACTTAAGGTGTTTTTGCCATGATCATCAAAACAATTGGGAGGAGTACATACCATGGGCAGAACTGTGGTATAATACTACCTATCATGCGGCAATCAAGATGACACCATACCAAGCCATATATGGAAGAATACCCCTGAGAATGTCAAGTTATACCATGGGGAACAGCAGCATACATGAAGTGGATGTCACACTTCAATCAAGAGATGAGGTCTTGAAGAAACTCAAGCATGAGCTTGAGCAAGCAAGGGACCGAATGAAGAAACAAGCGGATAAAGTGAGGAAGGAAGTGGAATTTAAGGTAGGTGACTATGTCTATCTTAAAATCCATCATAGGAGGAAAATCAAAGGCTGGAAAGCCAACTACAGCAAAGCTGGCTAGGAAGTATTTTGGACCATATGAGGTAGTTGAGCGAATTGGAGCAGTAGCTTATCGCCTAAGACTACCGTTAAACTCCAAATTACATCCAGTGTTTCACATTTCATTATTGAGGAAAAGATAGAGATGTGAGACAAGTGAATGAGGGACTGCCCGACATTTTTCAGGGAAGATCACCTAGGGCAGCACCCAAAGGAAGCCTTAGGATTTCGCATAGTAATCTATGGGCGCAATAGAAGACCAGTATGGAGAGTACTCATATGGTGGAGTCATTCGCCCAAGGATGAAGCAACATGGGAAGACTATGACAATATCCAACAATGTTTCCCTAATTTTCGACCTTGAGGACAATGTGAGTCTCTAAGAAAGGGGGATTGTTGAGGACCTTAGGAGGTAAGGGGAGCGTGAACGAATGTGTATAAGGTAACAAGTAGCAAGAGAGACAGCAACAGGGTAGAATGTGCATGCAACAAGCTTGCTCGCAGCATGCAGTGAAGCACGGCCAAGTTCTGACTCTGTCCTAATCGACTGCAGAAATCCAAGCCAAGAAGAACACAAGCCTTGGCTTGGATTTCTGCAGTTAATACATTTATAGTATTAGACAGCTTTATCCTCATTCAACTAGTACTTAAGTTCCTTATCCACTTAGGATATGTTTTCCTAAGTCAACAAGGTATTCTAAGTCAAATAAAACATTATCAACATAGGCCTTATCCCATTATTTCCTAATCCTACTAGGATTTTTGGTCTTTCTTGAATTCTTACTTTGACTAAGTCTTTCTGTCCTTATCTTATCTCCTCTCCGACAGCTGCTAACCTTCATCTTACCATTTCCTTCTTGGATTAGGACTTCCATTATGGTGTGTCCTTCTATTCCAACACTCCTCCTTGATGTGAACATCTTGCTGAAGTCAAACCTGCTATTACGTCTTACTACTGCTGGAGTTCTTCATGCCATCTATGTCCTTCTCCTACTTGGATTGCTTCATACATGTCAGCCAATGCTAGTGCTCTTCTTGGCTTGGATGTCCATAGTCAGTTAGGTTAGAGTCAGAACCTGGCCATGCTTCACTACTTGTTGCGTGCAGGCTTGTGGCACACACATTCTGGGCTATTTCTACTTCTCTTACTGCTTGAAACTAGTTTATTACCATGTCAATTGATGACTGATGCCTTCAAGAGCAAACGTCGCGGCGTATTCTTTGCTTTTGCAGGGATGCGGAAAGAAAAGGGAAGAACTAGGAAATGTAAAACAAAAAATGAAACGTAAAACCCCCTTTCTTAGAGACTCACCTTGTCCTCAAGGTGGAAATTAGGGAAACATTGCAGGATATTGTCATAATCTTCCCATGTTGCTTCATCCTTGGGTGAATGACTCCACCATATGAGTACTCTCATACTGGCCTTCTATTGCACCCATAGCTTACTATGCAAAATCCTAATGCTTCCTTTGGGTGTTGCCCTAGGTGATCTTCCCTAAAAACATTGGGCAGTCCCTCATTTACTTGTCTCACATCTCCTATCTTTTTTCTCAACAATGAAATGTGAAACACTAGATGTAATTTGGAGTTTGATGGTAGTCTTAAGCAATAAGCTACTGTTCCAATTCGCTCTACTACCTCATATGGTCCAAAATACTTCCTAGTCAGCTTTGCTGTAGTTGGCTTTTAACCTTTATTTTTCTCCTAGGGTGGATCTTAAGATAGACATAGTCACCCTACCTCAAATTTCACTTCCTTCCTCCCTTTATCCACTTGTCTCTTCATTCGGTCCCTCGCTTTCTCAAGCTCATGCTTGAGTTTCTTCAAGACCTCTTCTCTTGATTGAAGTGACATCCCTTCATGTATGCTACTATTTCCCTATGGTATAACTTGACATTCTTGGGGGTATTCTTCCATATACTGCTTGATATGGTGTCATCTTGATTGCTGCGTGATAGGTAGTATTATACCACAGTTCTGCCCATGGTATGTACTCCTCCCTAATTGTTTTGATGATCATGGCAAAAACAACTTAAGTACTGCTCTGGAGTTTGATTGGTTACCTCACTTTGTTCATCTGTTTGTGGATGAAAGGTGGATGAGGCGACCAAGTTGTTACCGAGCTGTGTGAAAAGCTCCTTCCAGAATTTGCTCATAAAAATAGTATCTCTATTGGACAGCATTGTTCGTGGTATGCCATGAAGTCTTACCACATTTTTTATGAACTCTTGGGCTACTTCTTTTGCCGTGTAGGGTTGCTTGAGTGGCACAAAGTGTGCACTCTTGCTGAGTCTATCCACTACGGTTAATATCACCATGTAACCTTTGCTTTTGGGCATTCCTATGATGAAGTCCATTGTCAAGTCTTCCCAAACCTGTCCTGGTACTGCAAAGGCTGTAACAACCCCTTTGTCTTGCTGCCTTCTGGTTTGGTGCACTGGGCACACATCACATTCTCGGACTAGCTTTTTGATCTCAGCTTTAAGTCCTTCCCACCAAAAGAATAACTTGATCCGCATGTAAGTACGGAACCATCCTGAATGTCCTCCTTTCCCATGAGTTGTGGAAGTGATTCAAGATCTTTCCTCTTAGTCCCGGTATGTTTGGTATATACACCTACTGGTTGTGCCAAATATATCCATTTTTAAAGGTGAATTTACTAACCTTAGGGTCGAAATTCTTAATCTTTTCTATGAGCTCTCTTGGCTCCTTGATTTCTGTCCATACATTCCACTCTGCTTTGCTAATGGCAGTGAGGCATGCGTTATTAGGCTCACATGCTGTCCACAATGCTTGACCTCCATTGCTTCTGGACAATGCATCTGCCACCTTATTTTCCTTGCTAGGTTTGTAGATTATTTCATACTAGTATCCCAATAACTTGATGAGAAACTTTTGCTACTCTAGTGTGCTAATTTTTTGCTCCATGAGGCTTCTCAAGGGTTGTTGATCTGTAATGATCAGAATTTCCTCCCAAGAAGGTAAGGTTGCCATACCTTGACTGCATGGATGATGGCCAACATCTCCTTGGTGTATACTGACCATTCCTTCTTCATGGGCCCTAAGACTCTGCTCATGTATGCAATAGGTCTTCCAGCTTAACTTAGGACAGCACCCATTCCATCTTGACATATGTTAGTGTGAATCTCAAAGGTTTGGTTGAAGTCGAGCAGTGCTAACACTGGGGTCTCACACATGGCTTGCTTCAACAACTTGAATGCATCTTCACTCTTCTCTATCCATAGGAATCCGTCCTTCTTCAGCAAATCCATTAATGGTTTTGCTATGGTGCCGTATTTGTGAACAAATCTGCTGTAATAGTCTGTTAAACCTAAAAATCCTCTAAGTTTTGTGACATTCTTAAGAGTTGGCCATGTTTGCATGGCTCCTATTTTCCATTGGTCTACCTTCACTCCATCTTCGGATATGATGTGACCAAGGTATTCAAGCTCCTCTTGCATGAATGTGCACTTGGATGGCTTGATGAAGAAGCTATTTCTTCTCAACACTTCTAGCACTTTTGCTAAGTGTTTCTAGGTGATCATCGTGGTTCCTGGAATAAACCAAAATGTCATCAAAGAAAACCAAGGCAAACCTGCACAAATAAGGATTGAAGACGTCGTTCATGGCTGCTTGAAAGGTGGGGGGTGCATTGCATAATCCGAAGGGCATGGCTAGGTACTCATAGTGTCCACTATGAGTATGAAATGTTGTCTTCTGCAAGTCCTCTTCTTTCATGTGTATTTGATGATATCTGGCCTTGAGATCTAGCTTGGTTAATAACTTTGCTCCATGTAACTCATCCAGTATATCATCAATTGTTGGGATTGGAAAACAATCCTTGACAGTTGCTTGGTTGAGTGCCCGGTAATCGGTGCAAAACCTCCAAGTTCCATCTTTCTTTCTAACAAGTAGAACAGGAGAAGAAAAAGGGGAAGTTCATCCCGCCCACTGCCAAATGCGCCTGATGCCTCTTACCTGCCTGCGGAAATGTTCTAGTCACTGCCAGAAGTTTGTCCCAAGCACTGCCAAATGTGTCTAACACCTCTTCCGAGCCCATGGGAATTTTTGGATCGCTCACAGAAGTTCATCTTCCGCACTGTCAAATGTGCCCGACGCCTCTACCATGCCTACAGGGGTGTTTCAGTTGCTCCTGGAAGTTCATCTTGCGCACTGATGAATGCACCCGACACAGCTGCCGTGCCCGTGGGGATAGTCTGGTCGCTGCCATAAGTTTGTCCCGTGTACTGCAGAACATGCTCGATGCCTCTGCCACGTCCGTGGGAATATTCTGGTCGCTATCATAAGTTTGTCCTATGCATTGTCCAACGTGCCCGAACACACAACCGCGCCCGCGGGGATGTTTCTGGTTACTCCCAAAAGTTTATCAAGGGCACAATTTAATGCGGCCGAAGCCTGTGCGGTGCCCTTGGAGATGTTCCGTTCACTCCCGGAAGTTTGTCCTGCACATGCCGAATGTGTCTGGCACTGCTGCCATGCCCGCGGGGATGTTTCAGCTGCTCCCAAAAGTTCATCATGAGCACTGCCCAACGCGTTTGACACCTCCGTGTAGCCCACTGGGATTTTTGGGTCATTCCCAGAAGTTCATCCTGTGCACTGCCTAACACGCACAAAGCCTCTACTGATCCAGCAGGAAAAATTTGGTCCCACATGCAATTCATCCTATGCACTGCCGAACACACACGATGGCTTTCCTGTGCCCGCGGATGTTCTGGTCACTCCTGAAATTTTGCCCTGTGCACTGCCTAATGCACTGAAGCCTCTGCCCCGCATGTGGGGTTGTTCCACTCACACCTAGAAGTTCATTTTGCACACTGCTGAATGCAGCCGAAGATGCTATCGTGCTTGCAGAGATGTTCCGGTCACTTTTGGAAGTTTGTCCCGCGCATTGTCAAATGCACCCACGGGGATTTTTTGGTTGCTTCCGGAAGTTCGTCACGCACACTGCCTAATGCACTCAATGCTTCTGCCATGTCCACAGGGCTGTTCTGATTGCTCCTGGAAGTTTTTCCTGCACACTGCCCAACATGCCCAATGCTTCTGCCACACCTGCATGGATGTTCTGGTTGCTGCAGGAAGTTCGTCCCAAGCACTGCCAAACATGCCCGACGGCTTTGCCTCACCCACAGCAATGTTCTGGTCATGTTTAGAAGTCATCCCACGCACTGCTCAGTGCGCCTAACACCCCTATCGCACCCGCGGGTATTCTCCAGTCACTCCTGGAAGTTTGACTTGTGTACTATTCAAAGTGCACGAAACCTTTGCTGTGCCTACGGGGATTTTCGGTCGCTACTGGAAGTTTGCCCCATGCACTGTTCAATGCACCTGAAGCCTCTACTGCTGTGGCCGCGGGGATGTTTGGGTTGCTCCCAGAATATCGTCCCGTGCACTGCCGAACGTGTATGATGCCGCTGCTGTACCCGCGGGGATGTCTTGGTCACTCTCATAAGTACGTCCCACACACTGCCGAATGCTTTTGATGCCTTTGCAATGCCTGCGGTGATGTTTTGGTCACTCCCAGAAGTTTGTTTTGCACACTGTCTAATGTGCCCAAAGCCTCTGTTGTGCCCGTGGGTATGTTTTCGGTCGCTCCTAGAAGTTAATCTAGGTCACTGTTCAATGCCTCATTTGAGCCCGCGGGGATTTTCCAATCGCTCCCATAAGTTCATCCTTCACACTGTTGAACGCTTTCAATGCTTCTGTTATGCCAATGGGGATGTTTTGGTCACTCTCAGAAGTTCGTTCTGTGCACTGTTCAATGCACCCAAACCTCTGCCACCCCTGCAGGGATGTTCCGGTTGCTCCCGAAAGTTCATTCAGGGCACTGTTCAACACCTCATTTGAGCCCGCGGTGACTTTTTGGTCACTCCTGGAAGTTTGTTCCACACACTACCAAACATGGCTGATGCATCTACTCCACTTGTGGGGATGTTCCGGTCGCTTTGGAAAGATCATCCCATGCACCGACAAATGTATCCAATGCAGTGCTGCGCATGCGAGGATGTTCGGGTCACCCCAAAAGTTTGTCCTACACGCTGTAGAACACACCTAATGCCATTATTGTGCCCGCGGGGATGTTTCGGTCGCTCCTGGAAGTTAGTTTCTGAGCACTACTGAATGTGTCTAACATCTCTTTCAATACTGTGTTTTTCAAAGTAAAATTCAGCCTTGGAGATCTATTCGGTTGGATCTCCCTTCTCAAAGGTAGGGAATTTGATTTTTACCTTAGGCGATGTGTAATGGCTTGGGCTATCATAGTGCCAATCCTCCCTTCTTGTGGTGCGCCATGGTTCTGCCTCAGGTGATTCCACACCCTTCTTGGTTGCCATGATGTGGGCCTTCTGTCCATCTCTTCCTCATCATCACTATGCTCATTATAGCGATCATGGGGTGGGTGTTCATTTGGTGAAGTCTCCCTCCTGCTTCCCAAACTCATGCGCCTTTTCCCCCTTTCTTGAGAGGGAAGTTGCTCCTGGTCAGATTCTCCTCATGCACTTGGTGCCATGTGACTTCTAATTGAAGCCTTTTAGATGTTTGTGGTAGGTGGCTGTTTCTGCCCTGCTCAGTTTGGACTTGTTTTCCAGCCACTCGGGTGTATCTCTCTTCAATTATCAAGAGAATGAATGATAGATGATAGTTGGTGTTTGATATCACCTACCTGGTCATTGATTGCATTCTGGTTCCTCTCCAAGGCAAGGATTCTTCTGCGGTTGGTGACTGAGAAATCTTCCCTGGTCTGTTCCTATGGTGCGGGTGAATGCTGCCTAGATGACATGGTAACCGTGATGCCTTCCAATTGATTGGTGTTTGTGCTGATGTCTCAACAAGAGCAAATTTGTTGGGGCTGATCTCTGATGTGCTAACTCTCAACGAAAGCACCAATTTGCAGGGGTTCCCAATTTTTTTCCCCAACTTTTCTACACCTTAAGGGTCAGCATGCCTACTAAAAACCTTCCTAACTTGGTGTCATGTTTGATTCTTCAGTTCTTTTCTTAGATTTATGACCCCTAAGCTATCCTTCAGGATTAACTAATGTATAAAGGATATGTTGGATAGGCAAGACAACTCTTAAACCTATAACAACTTGCCTTGGTTGAAAAAGACAACTCTTAAAAGATAACTGGAATATAAACAAGAATAGAAGCAAAAATGCTAACGTTGATTCTTGATTAATGAATGAGAAATATACAAATTCGGAGCATATGTCCTCCACACAAATAATAGGCTGTATTTATAGTATTAGACAGTCTTATCCTAATTCTACTAGTACTTAGGTTCTTATCCACTTAGGATATGTTTTCCTAAGTCAAAAGGTTTCTAAGTCAACTAGGACATTATTAAGATAGACCTTATCCCACTGTTTCCTAATCCTACTAAGATTCTTGGTCTTTCTTGAATTCCTACTTTGACTAAGTCTTTCTGTCTTTATCTCATCTCCTCTCCTACAACTGTTGACCTTCATCTTGCTGTTTCCTTCTAGGATTAGAACTTTCATTTGGTGTGTCCTTCCATTCCAAGACACCTCTTTGATGTGAACATCTTGCTAAAGTCAAACCTGCCATGATGTCCTGCTGCTACTGGAGTTCTTCATGCCATCCATGTCCTTCTCCTGCTTGGATTACTTCATGCGAGTCCTGCCAATGTTGGTGTTCTTCTTGGCTTGGATTTTTGCAGTTAGTTAGGATAGAGTCAGAACCTTGGCTTAAAACCATAGGCAAGATAATGTTCGACTATGAATCCACGTGCATGCACTTCCAATGGAAGGGAAGGAACTGCATGTGGGAGGCATCCACCACCAATGCAGCGCATCATTGTAAGGTAAGTACCATTGAATGACTATATAGAGAAAGGACACAATATTTTGTGGTTCTCTTGGCCATCAAAGGAGGAAAACACAGTCGAACATCATAGACACGAAGACATACCAATAGGAGTAAGGAACCTATTGGAGCAATTCGGAGATGTCTTAAGAGAGCCACAAGGACTACCACCCTCAAGACATTACGACCATGCCATCCCATTAATCGACGAAAACAAGGCGATTAATGTAGCACCTTACCGGTATGCACACTTCCAAAAGAACGAGATCGAAAGACAAGTGGAAGAGATGCTACAGCAAGGTATTATTTGACCTAGCATTTCCCTCTTTCTTCTTCTCCCATTCTACTTGTTAGAAAGAAAGGCAAAACTTGGAGGTTTTACACCGATTATCGGGCACTCAACCAAGCAGCTATGAAGGATTGTTTTCTAATCCCAATAATTGATGATATGCTGGATGAGTTACATGGAGCAAAGTTGTTAACCAAGCTGGATCTTAAGGTTGAATATCATCAAATATGCATGAAAGAAGAGGATGTGCAGAAGACAACATTTCGGACTCATAGTGGACACTACAAGTACCTAGTCATGCCCTTTGGATTATGCAACGCACCCTCCACCTTTCAAGCAGCCATGAACGACATCTTCAAACCTTATTTGCGCAGGTTTGTCTTAGTTTTCTTTGATGACATTTTGGTCTATTCCAGGAACCATGATGATCACCTAGAACACTTAGCAAAAGTGCTAGAAGTGTTAAGAAGAAATCATTTCATCATCAAGCCATCCAAGCACACATTCATGCAAGAGGAGCTTGAATACCTCGGTCACATCATATCCGAAAGATGGAGTGAAGGTAGACCAACGAAAAATAGGAGCCATGCAAACATGGCCAACTCCTAAGAATGTCACAGAACTTAAAGGATTTCTAGGTTTGACAGGCTATTACCACCGATTTGTTCGCAAATACAGTGCCATAGCAAAACCATTAATAGACTTGCTGAAAGAAGGACGGATTCCTATGGACAGAGAAGAGTGAAGATGCATTCAAGTTGTTGAAGCAAGCTATGTGTGAGACCCCAGTGTTAGCACTGCCCGACTTCAACCAAACCTTCGAGCTTCACACTGACTGCATGTCAAGATGGAATAGGTGTTGTCCTCAGTCAAGCCGGAAGACCTATTGCATACATGAGCAGAGTCTTAGGGCCCATGAAGAAGGAATGGTCAGTATATGCCAAGGAGATGTTGGCCATCATCCATGCAGTCAAGGTATGGCGACCTTACCTTCTTGGGAGGAAATTCCTGATCATTACAGATCAACAACCCTTGAGAAGCCTCATGGAGCAGAAAATTACCACCCTGGAGCAGCAAAAGTTCCTTGTCAAGTTACTAGGGTTATGAGTATGAAATAATCTACAAAGCCGGACAAGGAAAACAAGGTGGCAGACGCATTGTCCAGAAGCAATGGAGGTCAAGCATTGTGGACAGCATGTGAGCCTAATGACGCATGCCTCACTGCCATTAGCGGAGCGGAGTGGAATGTATGGACAGAAATCAAGGAGGCAATAGAAATTGACCCTCAAAGCCAAGAGCTCACAGAAAAGATCAAGAATTTTGACCCTAAGGTTAGTAAATTCACCCTTAAAATGGATATATTTGGCACAACCAGCAGGTGTATGTACCAAACATACTAGGACTAAGAGGAAAGATCTTGAACACTTCCACAACTTACGGGAAGGAGAACATTCAGGATGGTTCCATACTTACATGCTAATTAAGTTATTCTTTGGTCGGAAGGATTCAAGGCAAGAAGAAAAACAGCAATTGTGACTTTTGCCCATGGATAAAACCAGAAGATGGCAAGACCAAGGAATTGCTACAACCTTTGCCATTACCTGTACAAGTTTGGAAACACTATAATGACATCCAGCAGCAGTTTTCAAACTTCCACCTTGAGGACAAGGTGAGTCTTCAAGAAAGGGGGATTGTTGAGAACCTAAGTATGCAGGAAATGCAACAGGCAGAAAATGAGGACCTTATGAGGCAAAGGGAGCGTGAGAGAATGTGCGCAAGACGCCAGGCAGCAAGAGAAGCAGCAGCAGGCCAGCAAGTGCGCACAACAAGCCTGCACGCAGCATGCAATGAAGCATGGCCAGGATCTGACTCAGTCCTAAGTGATTGTGGAAAGCCAAGCCAAGAAGAAGACCAGCATTGGCAGGACACACATGAAGCAATCCGAGTGGGAGAAGGAGAGTGACGACGTGAAGAACTCCAGCGGCAGCAGGACGTCATGGCAGTTTTACTTCAGCAACGAAACCATGCCAAAGAGAAGTCTTGGAGAGGAAGGACGCCACAGCAAAAGTCTAATCCAAGAAGGAAACGGCAAGAAGAAGTCAGCAGCTGTAGGAGAGAAGAAAAGATAAGGACAGAAGGACTTAGTCAAAGTAGGAATTCAAGAAAGACCAAGAATCTAGATTAGGAAACAATGGGATAAGGTCTATCTTGATAATGTTTTAGATAACTTAGAAAAGCTTGTTGATGGAAAATATATCCTAAGCAGATAAGGAACCTAAGTACTAGTTAGATTAGGATAAAGCTGTCTTTGGACTATAAATATAGCCCATTATTTGTGAGTAGGACATATGCTCCGAATTTTGTTATTTCTCATTCATTAATCAAGAATCAAAAGTTAGCATTCTTGCTCACATTCTTGTTTATATTTTCGGTTATCTTTTAAGAGTTGTCTTGAAATAACTTGGGCTTAAGACAAGGTTAAGAGTTGTCTTCCTTGTTTAAGAGCTTAGGGTTGAAGTTAAGAGTTGTCTTCTTCAACCAAGGCAAGTTGTGATAGGTTTAAAAGTTATTTTGCCTATCCAACATATCCTTATAGATATTATTTAACCCGAAGGACAGCTTAAGGGACATAAATATAAGAAAATAACTCAAGAATCAAGCGAGACAGCAAGTTAGGAAGGATTGCAGTAGGCGTGCTGACCCCTAAGATGTAGAAAAGTTGGGGAAAAAATCAGGAACCCAACACGAATGCGCCCGATGCTGCTGCCGTTCCCATGGGGATGTACTGGTCATTTCCCAACACACATGCACCCGATGCCTATGCTGCACCCACAGGATGTTCCGGTTGCTCCCGAAAGTTTGTCCTGCACACAGTCCAATGTGCACAATCATCTACCCCACCCGCGGGGATGTTCCAGTCGCTCCCGGAAGATCATCCCATGCACTGCCCAATGCGCCTGAAGCCTAAGGCACACCCGCGGAGATGTTCCTGTCTCTCCCAGAAGTTCAACCAGCACACTGCCGAGTGCGCCCAGTGCCTCTACGATGCCGGCTCGGATTTTCAAGCCACACCCAAAAGTTCGACCCATGCACTACCAAATGTGTTCAACACCGCTGCTGCTCCCGTGGAGATGTTTCGGTTGCTCCCAGATGTACGTCCTGCGTACTGCCCAATGTGCCCGAAGCATATGGTGCTCCGGCAGGGATCTTCCAGTCACTCCCGGAGCTTTGTCCCACACACTGTTGAATGTGCCCGACACAGCTGCCACACCCATAGAAATGATGTAGTCGCTCCCGGAAGCTCGTCCTGCACACTGCCTAACTCGCCCAACGCCTCTGCTGTGCCTGCAGGGACATTCCGGTTACTCATGAAAGATCATCTCGCACACTGCCGAACGTGCCCAATACCTCTGCCGCGACCGTTGGGATGTTACAGTCACTCACGAAAGTTCATCTTGTGCACTGCCAAACATGCCTAATGCTGCTAATACACCTATGAGGATGTTCTGGTTGCTCCTGCAAGTTCATCATGAGCACTGCCAAACACACGTAATGCCTCTACTGTGCCTGTGGGCATGTTCCGGTTGCATCTGGAAGTTTGTCCCACGCACTGCCGAATGCGCCTAACACCTCTGTTGCGCCTGCAGGGATGTCCCGGACTCTCTTGGAAGATCATCCTATGCACTGACAAATGCCACTGCCACGCCTGTGGGAATGTTCTGGTCACTCCCAGAAGTTTGTCCCACGCACTGCCGAATGCGCCCATCACCTCTGCCGTGTCTGCGAGAATGTTCCAGTCACTCCTGGAAGTTCATCCCGTGCACTTGCTAATGTGCCTGATGCCTCTTCCGCACCAGCGGGGATGTTTTCGGTCGCTCCTGGAAGTTCGTCCCGTGCACTGCTGAACGTGTCTGGTGCTGCTGCCGTGCCCGGGGGAATGATCTCGTTGCTCTCAGAAGTTCATCTTGTGCACTGCCAAATGCACCCGATGCCTCTGCCGTGCCTACAGGGAAGTTCTGGATGCTCCCAGAAGTTCATCCTGCACACTGCCAAACATTTCCGACAGTGGTACTGTGCCTGTAGTAATGTTCTGGTCGCTCCCAGAAGTTCGTCCCCCGCACTGTCGAATGCGCACAACGCCTCTGCCGTGCCTGTGGGGAACTTTCGGCCACTCCCAGAAGTTCATCCTATGCACTGTTGAACACGCCCGAACCCTCTGCGAGCCCTCGGGGATTTTCCGGTCACTCTTGGAAGTTCATCCTGTGCACTGTCGAACATGCCCAACACCTATACTGCACCTGCAGGGATGTTCCGATCACTCCTAGAAGTTTGTCCCACACACTTTTGAATGCGCTTGAAGCACCTGTCATGCTCACAAGGATGTTCCGGTCACTTCTGGATGTTCGTCTTGTGCACTGTCGAACGTGTCTGATGCAGCTGCCGCTCCTGTGGGAATGTTCTTGTCGCTCTTGGAAGTTCTTTTCGCTTTTGAAAGTTTGTCTTGTGCACTGCACAATGACCCTGAAGGCTCTGCCATGCCCACGGGGATGCTTCTGTCACTCTCAGAAGTTTTTCCTGCACACTGCCCAACACACCCGAAGCCTCTGCCACGCCCACGGTGATGTTCCGGTTGCTCCTGAAAGTCCGTCCCAAGAACTGCCGAACTCATATGACACCTCTACCAAGCCCGCGGGGATTTTTTGGTCAATCCCAGTAGTTCATTCCATGCACTGCCAAATGCGCCTGACACATATGCCACAGCTATGGGGATGTTCCACTCAGACCCAGAAGTTCATCCCAAGCACGGCCAAATGCGTCCGATGTCTCTGCCGAGCCCGGGAGATTTTTTAACTGCTCCCAAAAGCTCATCCCGCACATTGCTGAATGTACCAAATGCTCTGCTGCACCTGCTGGGATGCTTTGGTGCTCCTAGAAGTTCGTCCTGTGCGCCGTTGAACGTGGCCAACCCCACTGCCGCCTTGCTGGGATATTCCAGTCACTCCTGGATGTTCTTCATCCTGCACACTGCCAAATGCATCTGACGCCACTGCCACACCCTCGGGGATGTTCCAGTCGCTCCTAGAAGTTCATCCCAAGAACTGTCGAATGGATCCGATGCATCTGCTGAGCCTAAGGGGATTTTTCGGTCGCTCTCATAAGTTCATCCTGCGCACTGTCCAAAGTGCCCAAAGCCTATGCCACACCCATGGGCATGTTCTGTCTGCTTGCAGAAGTTCGTCCCGCGCACAGCTGAGTGTGCCTAATGCCTTTGCTCCATCTGCGGGGATGTTCTAGTTGCTCACAGAAGCTCATCTTGTGCACTACCGAACGTGCTCAATGTCTCTACTGTGCTCGTGAGGATTTTCCGGTCGCTCTGGAAGTTTGCCCCGCACCCTGCCAAAGGTGCACGACACCTCTGCCATGCCCCCATGCATGTTCTGGCTGCTCCCGAAAGTTTGTCCCCCACACTGCACAATGTGCCCAAAGCCTCTGCAGCTCCTGCAGGGATGTTCCAGCCCCTCCTGGAAGTTCGTCCCGTGCAGTGCCACTTGTGCCCGCCGTCACTGCCATGCTGTTGGGGTCCCGATTTCATTCCTCAACTTTTATACACCTTAGGTGTCAGCACGCCTACTGAAATCCTTCCTAACTTGCTGTCCCATTTGATTCTTGAGTTCTTTTCTTGTATTTACGTCCGCTAAGCTGTCCTTCAATAATATAAACAAGGATATGCTGAATAGGCAAGGCAACTCTTAAACCTATCACAACTTGCCTTGGTTGAAGAAGACAACTCTTGACTTCAACCTAAGCTCTTAAGCAAGGAAGACAACTCTTTACCTTGTCTTAAGCCCAAGTTATCTCAAGACAACTCTTAAAAGATAATCGAAAATATAAACAAGAAAGTAAGCAAGAATGCTAACCTTGATTCTTGATTAATAAATGAGAAATAAACAAAATTCGGAGCATATCTCCTCCTCACAAATAATGGGCTGTATTTATAGTCCTAAGACAGCCTTATTCTAATTCAACTAGTACATAGGTTCCTTATCCACTTAGGATATATTTTCCTAAGTCAACAAGCTTTTCTAAGTCATCTAAAACATTATCAAGATAGACCTTATCCCATTGTTTCCTAATCCTACAAGGATTCTTGGTCTTTCTTGAATTCTTACTAAGACTAGAATTCCTATTTTGACTAAGTCTTTCTGTCCTTATCTTATCTTTTCTCCTACAGCTGCTGAAGTTCTTCTTGCTGTTTCCTTCTTGGATTAGAACTTCTGCTGTGGTGTCCTTCCTCTCCAAGACTTCTCTTTGGCGTGGTCCTCTTGCTGAAGTAAACCTGCCAAGACGTCCTACTGCTGCTGGAGTTCTTGATGCCGTCTATGTCCTTCTTCGGCTGGAACTCTTCTTGACATGGACATGTTGCTGCTGCTGGAGTTCTTCTTGATGCGATTGTCCTTCTTCTGCTGGAACTCCTGTTGGTGTGAATGTCTTTTATTAATTAGGATTAAATCAAATACTGGCTGGGCTTCACTGCTGGGCTGCACCCTTGCTGTTGCCATGCTTGTTGTGCACATTTTCTGGCCCATGCTCTCCTTTGCTGCCTCATTTTCTGCCCGTTGCATTTCCTGCATACTTAGGTTCTCAACATGTGCTGGTGGGGATGTTCTAGTTTCTCCTAGAAGTTTGTCCCATACATTGCCGAACACGCTTGACGCCTCTGCTGCGCTAGTGGGGATGCTTTGGTAGCCCTTTGAAGTTCCTCCCACGCATTGCCAAACGTGCTTGACACCTCTGGTGTGCCATGTAGATGTACTGGTCGCTCTTGGAAGTTCGTCCCATGCACTACCGAACATGCCCAACCCCGCTACTGTGCCCACGGGGATGTTCCTGTTGCTCACGCAAGTTCATCACATGCACTGCCAAACACGCCAAATGCCTCTACCACACCTGAGGAGATGTTTTGGTAGCCCCCAAAAGTTCATCCAGTGCACTGCCAAATGCACCCAACTCCTCTGCTATGCCCGCGGGGATGTTTCGGTCACTCCCTGTAGTTCGTCCCGAGCACTGCTGAAAGAGCCCGATGCCCCCGCCACACCTGAAGGGATTTTTTGGTCACTCCCAGAAGTTCGTCTCACGAACTGCTGAACATGTCTGATGCTGTCACTATGCCTTCAGGGATGTTCTGGTTGCACCCAGAAGTTAGCCCTGCTCACTGCAAAACGCACCTGACGGCTCTGCCGTGCCTGCGCGGATGTTTCAGTAGCCCCCAAAAGTTTATTCTGTGCATTGCCGAATGCACCCTACACCACTGCCTTGTCCGTGGGGATGTTTCAGTCACTCCCAGAAATTCATCCTGCACACTATCGAACTCACTAAATGCCTCTGCCGCACCAGCGGGGATGTTGCAGTAACACCTGTAGTTCGGCCTGAGCACTGTCGAACGTGCTCACTGTCGAATGTGCTCGAAGCCTCTATGGCACCTGCAGGGATGTTACAGTTGCTACTAGAAGTTAGTCTCGTGCACTGCCAAACATGCCCGATGGCTCTACTACAGCCATAAGCATGTTGCAGTAGCCCCCGAAAGTTCGTTCCATGTACTGCAATGTGCCATACGCCTCTATCGTGCCCAGTGGGATGTTCTGGTCACTCCCAGAAGTTCATTCAACGCACCGTTTTAGTTCCGGTAGCACCTATTGTTCATCTTGAGCACTGTTGAATGCGCTTGAAGCCTAGGCCATGCCTGCAAGGATGTTACGGTTATTTTCGAAAGTTCGTCCCATGCACTACTGAACACAGCCCGATGTCCCTGCCGAGCTTACGTGGACTTTTCAGCTGCTCCCAAAAGTTCGTCCCATGCACTGCCCAATGGGCCCGAAGCCTCTGCTGCACCTGTAGGGATATCTGGTCGCTCCTGGAAGTTTGTCCTGCACACTGCCGAACATGTCCGATGCCGCTGCTGCATCTGTGGGGATCTTCGAGTCGCTCCTAGAAGTTCTTCCCACACACTGCCAAATGTGTCCAGTGTTGCTGCCGCACCCATGGGGATGTTCGGGTCACTCTCGGAAGTTTGTCCCGTGCACTGACCAACGTGCCTGAATCCTTTGCCTGGCAGAGGTCATCTAATTGCTCTCGAAAGTTTGTTCTGGGCAGTGCCGAATGCACCTAAAGCCACTGTCGCCCCTACAGGGATGTTCTGATCTCTCCCAGAAGTTGTCTTGTGCACTGTTCAACATGCCCGAAACCTTTGCCGTGCCCATGGGGATGATCCGGTTGCTCTTGGAAGCTTAATCTGCACACTGCCAAACGTGCCTGACGCCTCTGCCATGTCGGCAGGATTGTTCTGGTCGCTCCTAGAAGTTCAATCCGTGCACTGCCGAAAGTGCCCGATGCCTTTGTCACACCTGTAGGGATATTCCGGTTGCTCTCGGAAGTTCGTCCCAACACTGCCAAACGTGTCCGATGCCTCTGCCGAGCCCACAGGGTTTTTTTCGGTCTCTCCAAGAAGTTCATCCCGTGAAAGCCCAACATGTCCCAAGTCCTAGCAGCGCCCACGGGCATGCTCCGGACACTCCCAAAAGTTCATCCCGAGCATTGATGAATGCGTCCGATGCCTCTACCAAGCCTGCTTGGATTTTTCAGTCGTTATAGAAATTCATCCTGTGCACTACCCAATGTACCTGAGGCCTCTTTCGTGCCCTCGGGGATGTTCCGGTCGCTCCCAAAAGTTCATCCTATGCACTGCCAAACACACCCGATACCGCTTTTGTGCTCGCGTGGATGTTCTGGTCGCACCCGGAAGTTCATCCCGTGCACTGCCGATCATGCCCGATGCCTCTGCCGTGTCCATGGGGATGTTTCAGTCACTCATGGATGTTTGTCCCAAGCACTGCTGAATGTGTCCGTTGCTGCTGCTACATTTGCGAGGATGTTCGGTTTGCTCCAGGAAGTTCGTCCTGTGCAGTGCCTAATGCCCCCAAAGCCTCTGCCACGCCCGTGGGAATGTTCATGTCACTTTCGGAAGTTCGATCCAAGCACTGCCAAATGTGTCCAATGCCTTTGCCAAGCTCGCATGGATGTTCCAATCCCTCCTGGATGTTCTTCCGGTGCACTGCCAAACATGTCCGACGCCACTGCCATGCCTTCAGGGATGTTCGGATCACTACCAGAAGTTTGTCCCATGTACTGTCGAATGCGCCCGAGGCCTCTGCCATGCCTGCGGGAATGTTCCGGTCACTCTCGAAAATTGGTTCCAAGCATGCCCAATGTGTCCGACGCCTCTGCTAAGCCCGAGGCAATTTTCTAGTTGCTTCTGGAAGTTCATCCTGTGCACTGCCGAACACATCCAATGTCTTTGCCACTCCTACTTGGATGTTCTGGTCACTCCCGGAAGTTCATCCCGTTTACTGCTGAACGAGCCCGACACCTCTACCGAGTCTATGGGGATGTTCTGGTCACTCCTGAATTTTATCATGTGCACTGTCGAACGTGCCCGATGCCTCTGCCATGCTCTTGGGGATGTTCTGGCTGCTCCCAGAAGTTCGTACGGCACACTGCCGAACATGTTCAAAGCCACTGCCGAGCCTGCGGGGATGTTCCAGTCGCTCCCAGAACTTCATCCCGCGCACAGAAAACATGCCCCATGGCTCTGTTATGCCCACGGGGATGTTCTGCTCACTCCCATAAGTTTGTCCCATGGACTGCCAAATGTGCCCGAAGCCTCAGCCGTGCCTGCAGGGATGTTGCAGTCGCTCCTGGACATTTGTCCTGCATACTGCCGAATGTGTCCGACACTGCTATTGCACCTGCGAGGAAGTTTGTCCCGCACACTTTCCAACATGCCCGAAGCCTCTTCCATACCCATGGGGATATTTCGGTCATTCCTTGAAGTTCGTCCTGAGCACTGCTGAATGCATCCTATGCCTCTGCCAAGCCCATGGAAATTTTTTGGTAGCTCCCAGAAGTTCATCCTGAGCACTGCCGAACGTGCCTGACTCCTCTGGCTCGCCTGTAGGGATATTCCACTAACTCTTGGAAGTTCATCCTGTGCACTGCCCAACCCACCCAGAGCCTATGCCGCGCCTACAGGGATGTTCTGATTGCTTCCAGAAGTTCGTCGCACACACTGCCGAATTGTTGAGAACCTAAGTATGAAGGAAATGCAGCGGGCAGAAAATGAGGCAGCAAAGGAGAGCATGGGCCAGAAAATGTGCACAACAAGCATGGCAACAGCAAGTATGCAGCCCAGCAGTGAAGCCCGGCCAGTATTTGACTTAATCCTAATTAATGAAAGACATTCACACCAACAGGAGTTCCAGCAGAAGAAGGACAATCGCATCAAGAAGAACTCCAGCAGCAGCAACACGTCCATGTCAAGAAGAGTTCCAGCAGGAGAAGGACATAGATGGCATGAAGAACTCCAGCAACAGCAGGACGTCATGGCAGGTTTGACTTCAGCAAGATGACCACACCAAAGAGAAGTCTTGGAGAGGAAGGACACACCATGATGGAAGTCCTGATCCAAGAAGGAAATGGCAAGATGAAGGTCAGCAGCTGTAGGAGAGGAGATAAGATAAGGACAGAAAGATTTAGTCAAAGTAGGAATTCTAGTCTAAGTAAAATTCAAGAAAGACCAAGAATCCTAGTAGCATTAGGAAATAATGGGATAAGGTCTATCTTGATAATGTTTTAGTTGACTTAGAAAAGCTTGTTGACTTAGGAAAACATATCCTAAGTGGATAATGAACCTAAGTACTAGTTGAATTAGGATAAGGCTGTCTTAGGACTATAAATACAGCCCATTATTTGTGAGGAGGATATATGCTCCGAATTTTGTTATTTCTCATTCTTTAATCAAGAATCAAAGGTTAGCATTCTTGCTTACATTCTTGTTTATATTTTCGGTTATCTTTTAAGAGTTGTCTTGGGATAAATTGGGCTCAAGACAAGGTTAAGAGTTGGCAATGCATGGTATGAACATCCGAGAGTGATTGGAACATCCCCCAGGGCATGGCAGTGGCATCATTCTTGTTTGGCAGTACACGGGATGAACTTTTGGGAGCCACTGGAACAACCCCGCCGGCGTGGCAGTGGCGTTGGACATGTTCAACAGTGTGTGGGACAAACTTCTGTGTGCAACTGGAACATCCCCCATTAGTGCGGCAGAGGCTTCGGGGAGGTTGGGCAGTGTGCGAGACGAACTTCCGAGAGTGACCAGAACATGCCCGTAGGCACAGCGGAGGCATTGGATGCATTCAGCAGTGTGTGGCACGAACTTCTAGAAGTGACTGGAACATCCCCACAGCTGTGACAGATGCTTCAGCCACGTTCGACAGTGCAAAGGACAAACTTCTAGGAGCAACTGGAACATCGCCGAGGGTACATCAGCAGCATCATTTGTGTTTAGCAGTACATGGGATAAACTTTCGGGTGCCATCAAAACATCCCTGTGGGCACAGCAGCGGCATCACATGTGTTTGGCAGTGCGTGGGACGAACTTCTGGGAGCAACCAGAACATCCCCATGGGTGCGGCATAGGCTTCGGGTGGGTTGGGCAGTGTGTGGGATGAACTTCTGGGAGCAACCAGAACATCCACATGAGTGCGTCAGATGTTTCAGGCAAATTGGGTCGTGCACAGGGAAAACTTCCAGAAGTGAGTGGAACAACCCACAAGCACGGCAATGGCGTCGGGCACATTGGGCAGTACACAAGGTGAACTTCCGGGAACAACCGGAACATTCCTGTGGGTGCGGTAGAGGCGTCGTGTGCATTTGGGAGTGCTTGGGGTGAACTTCTGGGAGCAACCAGAACATCCCCACGGGAGTGGCAGCATTGTCAGACATGTTTGGCAATGCGCAGGATAAACTTCTGGGAGCGACCGGAACATCCACATGGCTGCGGTAGAGGCATTCGACGCATTCGCCAGCTCACGGGACAAATTTCCAGGAGTGCTAGGAAGATCCCAACGAGCATGGCAGCGGTGTTAGATACGTTGGGCAGTGTGCGAGATTAGCTTCTCACACCTATCAGAAGATCCCCGCAGGTGCAGTAGATGCTACAGGTGCATTTGGCAGTGTGCGGGACAAACTTCCAGGAGTAGCCAGAACATACCTGAAGGTGCGGCAGAGGCATCGGATGCGTTCGGCAGTGCTCAAGAAGAACTTCTGGAAGTGACTGGAACATCCCTTCGGGTATAGCAGTAACGTCAGATGCGTTCGGCAGTGCGTGGGATGAACTTACAGGAGTGACTGGAGCATCTCTGCAGGCGCGGAAGAGGCGCTGGGCGCGTTTGGCCATGCACAGGATGAGCTTCCAAGAGCAGCCAGTTTATCCCTGCGGGCACGGCAGCAGTGTCGGGCATGTTTGGCACTGCATGGGATGAAATATTAGGTGTGACTGAAACATCCCAGTGGGCGCAGAGAGTCATCAGATGCATTCAGCAGTGCTTCAGATGTACATCCAGGAGTGACCAAAACATCCGTGTAGGTGGAGCAGTGGCGTCGGGCATGCTTGCCTGTGCACTGGAGAAACTTCTAGGAGCAACTGGAACATCCACGTGGGCGCATCAGAGGTTTCGAGCAAGTTGGGCCATGCACAGGACAAAATTTCAGGACTGACCGGAAAACCCCTGCTAGTTCGGTAGCTGCGTTGGTGCATTCACCAGTGCACAAGACAATCATCAGGGAGCGATGGGAAAATCCCTGCAGGCACGGCAGCAGCGTGAAGCGCATTCAGCAGTGCACAGGATGAACTTCCAGGAGCAAGTGGAACATCCTCGCAAGCGAATCAATGGCATTGGGCGCATTGGGCAATGCACGAGTTGAACTTTCAGGAGCAACCAGAACATCCCCGTGGGTGCAGTAGAGGTGTAGGGTGCATTCGGAAGTGCTCGAGACAAACTTTTGTGAATGACTAGAACATCCCCACGGGCATGGCAGCGTCATCGGACATGTTTGGCAGTGTGCGGGGCAAACTTCTGGGAGCAATTGGAACACCCCCATGGCTACAGAAGAGGCATCGGATGCGTTCGGCAGTGCGCTGGATGAATTTTCGGGAGTGATCGGAAAATCCCTTCGGGTGCGGCAGTTGCATTGGGTGTGGTCAGCAGTGCGAGAGACAAACTTCGGGGAGCGACCGGAAAATCCCTGCAGGTGTGGCAGCGGTGTTGAGTGCATTTAGTAGTGCATGGGATGAAATTCCAGGAGCGAGTGGAACATCCCCACGGGCAAATCAGTGGCGTTGGGCAATGCGCGGGTTGAACTTTTAGGAGCGACCATAACATCCCTGCAGGCACGATAGAGGCATAGGGCGTGTTCAAAAGTGCTCGGGATGAACTTCTGGGAGTGACCGGATCATCCCTATGGCCATAGCAGAGGCATCAGGTTTGTTCATGTTGAGGACCTTAGGAGGCAAAGGGAGCATGAGTGACTGCGCGCAAGGCACCAAGCAGCAAGAGAAGCAGAAATAGACCAAAATGTAAGGCAACAAGCCTGCACGCAGCAAGCAGTGAAGCACGGTCAGGTTCTGACTCAGTCCTAATTGATTGTGGAAATCCAAGCCAAGAAGAAGACCAACATTGGGAAGGACACGCATGAAGCAATCTGAGCAGGAGAAGGAGATTGACGGCATGAAGAACTCCAGCAGCAGCAGGAGTCATGGCAGGTTGACTTTAGCAAGATGTTCACGCCAAAGGGAATTCTTGGAATGGAAAGGACACCCCATAGGGAAGTCCTAATACTTGAAGGAAACAGCAAGAAGAAGTTCAGCAGTTGTAGGAGAAGAGATCAAAGATAACGATAGAAAGACTTAGTCAAAGTAGGAATTTTAGTCTAAGTAGTAATTCAAGAAAGACCAAGAATCCTAGTAGGATTAGGAAACAATGGGATAAGGTCTATCTTGATAATGTTTTAGTTGACTTAGAAAAGCTTGTTGACTTAGGAAAACATATCCTAAGTGGATAAGGAACCTAAGTACTAGTTGAATTAGGATAAGGCTGTCTTAGGACTATAAATACAGCCCATTATTTGTGAGGAGGACATATGCTCCGAATTTTGTATATTTCTCATTCATTAATCAAGAATCAAGGTTAGCATTCTTGCTTCTATTCTTGTTTATATTTCGGTTATCTTTTAAGAGTTGTCTTGAGATAACTTGGGCTTAAGACAAGGTTAAGAGTTGTCTTCCTTGCTTAAGAGCTTAGGTTGAAGTTAAGAGTTGTCTTCTTCAACCAAGGCAAGTTGTGATAGGTTTAAGAGTTGTCTTGCCTATCCAACATATCCTTTTATATATTAGTTAACCCGAAGGACAGCTTAGCGGGACGTAAATATAAGAAAAGAACTCAAGAATCAAACGGGATAGCAAGTTAGGAAGGGTTTTAGTTGGCATACTGCACTTAAGGTGCAGAAAAGTTGGGGAAAATAATCGGGACCCCAACAGTTCGGCAGTGCGTGGGATGATTTTCTGGGAGTGACCAGAATAAACTTGTGGGCGTGGTAGTGGCTTCAGGCGCGTTTGGAATTTGCTTGGGACGAACTTCCCACACCTACCAGAATATCCCCTTGGACGAACTTCCATAAGCGACCGAAACATCCTTGCAGGCGCGGCAGCAGTGCACCGGACGAACTTGTGAGAGCAACCAAAATATCTTTGCGGGCGCTGTAGAGGCATTGGACACGTTCGGCCGTGCACAGGATGAACATCCCAAGAGCGACCAGATTATCCCCGCAGGCAGGTTAGCAGTGTCAGATACATGCGGCACTGCACGGGATGAACTTCTAGGACTGATTGAAACATGCCCGTGGGCACTACTGAGGCATCGGGTGCGTTCGGGCAGTGCATGGGACAAACTTCTGGGAGTGACCAGATCAACCCCACGGGCACAGCAGCAGCAGCATCGGATACAGTTTAGCAATGCTTGGGACGAACTTCCCGGAGTGACCCGAACATCCCAACGGCATGGCATAGACTTCGAATGCATTCGGAAGTGTGCTGGAAAAATTTTCGAGAGCGACCATAACATCACTGTGGGGCACTGCAGAGGCATCAGGCATGTTTGGCAGTGCGTGGGATGAACTTTTGGGAGTGATCAGAACATCCACACAAGAGTGGTAGAGGCATCGGTCGCTTACAGCAGTGCATGGGACGAGCTTCTGGGAGCGACCAGAACATTCCCGCGGGCGCATGGCATGTGGCATCGGCTGTGTTCGGCGGTGTATGGGAAGAACTTCCAGGAGTGACCAAAACATCACCGAGGATGCGACAAAGGCTTCAGATGCGCTGGGAAGTGTGTGGGATGAACTTTCAGGAGCGACAGAACATCACTGCAGGTGTGGTAGTGGAGTTGGATGCATTCGACATTGCATGGGATGAACTTTCCAAGAGTGTCCCGAACATCCCCGTGGGTGTGGCGAGAGGTTTCGGGTGCATTTGGCAGTGCGCGGGATGAACTTCCGGGAAGCGACCAAAACATCCCCGCGGGTGTGGCAGAGGCTTCGAGTGCATTGTCGCTGTGTGCAGGACAAACTTTTGTGAGCAACTGGAACATCCCTGCAGGCATGGTAGCCATGTTTGGCGGATTTGGCAGTGCGTGGGATGATATTCCGGGAGTGACGGGAAAAATCACCACAGGCTTGGCAGAGGTGTCGGACGTGTTTGCTAAGCATGGCATGAACTTCCGGAGCGACTAGAATATCCCCGGGGATGTGGTGGAGGCTTTGGGCATGTTCGACAGTGTGCAGGACGAACTTTTCAGGTGAGCAGACAACATCCTCGCCGGTGTGGCAGCGGCATTGGACGTGTTAGGAAGTGCTTGGGATTAACTTCCGGGAGCGACCAGAACATCCCTGTGGTTATGGTAGGTGCGTCGGGTGCATTTGGTAGTGCATGGGATAAACTTACGAGCAACTGGATAATCCCTGTAGGATCGGCAGAGGCATCGGACGCGTTAGGCAGTGCTCGGGACGAACATCCAGGGGCGACTGGAACACCCCCGCGGGCGTGCAAAGGCTGGGCGCATTTGGCAGTGTGCGGGATGAACTTCCCGGAGCGACCGAGAATATTCCCACGGTGCAACAGCATCACCTGACACGTTCTGCAGTGCACGGGATGAAGCTTCGGGTGTGACCATAGCATCCCTGCAAGCACAGCACCAGGCTTCAGGCCCATTCGGCTGTGTGGAGGACAAACTTCCAGGAGTGACTAGACATCCTCATGGGCATGGCAGAGGCTTTTGCCATGTTTGGCAGTGCGTGGGATGAACTTCAGGGAGAGACTGAAACATCCCTACTGGCACAACAGCTGTGTCGGGCAAGTTCAGCAGTGCGTGGGACCAACTTCTAGGAGAGACTAGAACATCCTCTGCGGACACAGCAGAGTCATTTGGGTACATCAGGCAGTGCGCAGGACAAAGTTCTGAAAGCAACCAAAAAAGGCACTGCAGGCTGGGCGGAGGCATCGGATGAATTCGACAGTGCTTGGGACGAACTTCCGAGAGCGGCCAGAACATCCCCACCGGCGCTGCGCAGCAGCGTCGGATGCATTCAGTAGTGCACAGGACAAACTTTCAGGAGCGACATGAAGTCCCTACAGGTGCAGCAGTAGCATCGGCATGCATTCGGCAGTGCACTGGATAGAACTTCCAGGAGAGACCAGAACGTCTCCGTGGGCGCAGGCAGAGTCGTTCGGCGCATTCGGCCGTGCTCGGGACGAACTTATGGAAGCGACCGGAACATCCCTACAGGTGCAGTGGCAGAGGCGTAAGCCGCGTTTGGCAGTTCTTGGGGATGAACTTCCATGAGCGACCATAAAATTGATGGGGGCTTAGCAGAGGTGTTAGACGTGTTAGGCAGTGCTAGGGATAAATTTTCATCCGCTCACAGCTGAACACACCCAATGCCGCTGCTGCACCCGCTGGGATGTTCAGGTTGATCCCATACACTGCCAAAGGCTCTCGATGCTGTTTCTGCACCCATGGGGATGTTCCGATCACTGCTGGAAGTTCATTTTGTGCACTGTTGAAGATTCCATTTTAGGAATAGTCCAAACAAACATGTGCAATGGTTCTATTTATTTCAACCTTTCTGACACAACCATATTGGACACTTTAGTGCTCAATATTTATGCTCCCAATTCCAAATTTGTAGAATATCGTCAAGGATATATGCTCTTATCTAGGATCTATTTTCGCCAACTCACATCTCAATTGGATGATAGGTGTCTTTTTGGTGATGATAAAGGAGAAACCACAATGATCACTGTCTCATACTCAATGTCAGGATACCCTTGCCTCAACCTTTACTCCAAAATTGCTCCAGTGGAATCAAATCACTATCCTTGAAACTTGGAAAATTTAGGAATCCTTGGGTTCCTAAAAACCTTTTGAAGCATAATCTCAAAGAATAGAAGAAACCAATGATGGCCATGTTCTACTTAAGTTCAATCTTTTAAGACAGTCGAGACCTTTTCCCTCAATAGCAGATTTTCAAACTGCTAGAAATTCTTTCTCAATTCCTTCTTCATCTAAGCCATACAAGATATATGAAGTAGAAACATAAAGTGCTCATAGTGCTTAAAGTTCTATTAACTATTCCAAACTTATAGCTGAACCAGTTATCCACGTGTCAGCTCTAGGTTGTCCAACCTTTTTTGATTTTCAAACTGTCAATATGATTATTCGAGAAGATTTTTAGATTGACAGACTTTCTTCGTCAAGATTTCAAAGCTCCTATTAATTAGATCAAGGTTAAATGGTTCTTTGAATACTTTATTGTTCAAAATCATGATCAAATTAGGAAAGAATGGTATGAAGAAATGAATAAACTTAAAGTCAATATTCTTTTCTTTACTTGGTTTGAAATGTATCTTGTTAATAACCAGATTCATTACCCTTTTACAGTAATTCAGGTTCAATTTAGTCAAACTAGGAAATGGGAAGCAAAATCCCATGGTCTTATTCAATCGGTTCATTCGCCGTTAGAATCAATCAATCTCAAATTAGGAGAAACGACCATTCCAGCTTCTCCTTTCAAAATTACCAATAGTAGGTCTAATTTTGAGTCATTAACCTTAGGTTATGTCAAAAAGATTTATGAGCAGAACAATTTCCAAAGTCAAATCCTTCATACAATAGCCAATCAAGTTAGTTGCATAAAGGATAAATTGAACAACCTTCAGCCTCAACAGCAGGCCCAGTGTCCCTCAAACATATCTCCGCTTTTGTTCAAACCATATAATCTACCTTTGACATCCAAAGAACCTCTTACTTTTAGAAAAGTAGAGCTTTTAGACCAAATCAATAAATAGTTAGCTTAACTTTCAGGATCATCCAAATCCAATGTTAATACAGTAGATGAGACCCAGACCCAAGCCCAATCTAATGACAATGAGCCTATCCAGATAGATAGGATTCAATGTTAACCAAGGCCTAGATTCAAAACTAATTCAACAAGGAATTATTATCCTAGACCAACTCAACCAGACATCTAATACGAAGAACACTTAAAATTCATAAGTACTCAATACACAGTGAAGCCATTTATGAATGGAACATAGATGGTAGATTTGAATATGAGATTATGAATTTGCTTCAAGAGATAGGTATGGCCTCTTTGGCCTACAAAGCCCTCAAACATTCTGATCATGCTGTAGTTAGGTATATTGTTGTAGATTTTACAGGTTCCTTGCACTATTGGTGGGATAATAATTTGAGTAATCTGGATCAAGAAAATGTTCTTAATCATGTAGAAAAATATCAAGTGAAAAGATGACCAAGGTTTCATGGAAGAACATGAGAATCAAAATGTCGTAAAAATGTCAATCCACACCATAGGAATGCACTTCATAAGTAATCCTCAAGAGGAACTCCAAAGCTCAAAAATAGTTTTGACCAATCTTAGGTGTCCAACCCTAAGTGATTTCCATTGGCACAAAGATGTGTTTGTTACATATATCTTCCAACATCAGGACTACAACACTTCTTTTTGGAAGGAAAGATTTGTTACGGGATTGCCCAAATTCTTTAGTGATAGGATTCTCAAAAAGTTAGTTGAATTCATAGGAGGAGGTTTAATCCCATGGAATTCAATAACTTATGGTCAACATTTTGCATTTGTCAAAAAAGAAGGTTTAGCCCTCTATCAAGAACAAAAGGAAAAGAGAAAAATTGATAAGTTTTCTTTTGGTCAAGTTGTAGGAAACTTTCTGTGCTCAATGTGGATATGACAACATCTAAGCTCCATCTTGTAGAAAGAAATTTAAGCCTAAACAAATTTCTTATTACACCAAACCTAGGAAGCAATAATATTCAAGGCCCAAGAAATATAGGAAAACTGATAGACCCAAAACCAAGAATATTGTTGGTTGGACTTGTAAGAAACCAGGCCACACCTCAACCAACTATAGAACCAAATCCAAGATCAATGAAATCTTCAAGGATCAAGAGGATCTTAGATCCAAGTTGACTCAACTTCTTCTTAGTGAAGAGTCTAGTGTTCAATCATCTGAGTCTTCAGAAGAACTCATTCCATAAATAGATAAACCACTAGTGATAGTGAGTCAACTCAAAGTTGCAATTGTTTGTGAAAATATTTGTAACTATTCTCATGCTCAACATGATCAGTAGAAACAAAGTTGATAAACAATTTCTACTTGATATCATTGACAAAATAGATGACCTAGAGCTCAAAAGAAAATATTTGCTCGACCGTAGGAAAATCATTACCTGTGAACAACAGGCTGGTACCCTAGAGCCTTTCAATCTCAATAAAATCTTTGAAAAATACCCTGCTCAAAATCTATTCAAATAGTTGACCATAGAAGAACTTCAAGAAGAAGTTAAACTCCTAAAGGTCCAAATCAAAGGCTTGAAAAAAACAAGTCAATGATCGACAGCTTCAACAACTTCAAACCAATGTTAGAATAGAATTGTTAGAAAACTCTAAAAACATTATTCAAATTCAAATTAGCAAGTTGAGAGCAGTGATAGTCAATCATCTCAATCTTTGCCTTTGCCTGATCAACCATTAGATGAAGATGGTTTTATCCATTTGATCAACAGAATTAATTTTGAAAAATGGTATGTCAATATTTTCCTTACACATAGGAAATAGTTTCTTTATCAACACCACTGCATTTGTTGATTCTGGTGCAGATCAAAATTGTATTTGGGAAAGAATAACTCCTACCTAACACTATGAGAAGACCTTCGAATGACTTAATAGTGCTAATGGTTCTAACCTAAATGTTAGGTACAAACTCTCCAATGCTCAAGTCTATAATCAAAACTATTGCTTTCATAACAGTTTTATTCTGGTCAAAAATCTTTCTCAAAATATCATTTTAGGAACCCCAATTTTAAATCAAATCTATCCATTTCAAGCAAACGACAAAGGAATCCACACTAAGGTACTGAGGCTTCGAGAGCGACGTTGCACGCATTTGGCGGTGTGCGAGATGAACACCTGAGAGTGACTGAAACATCTCAGCGGGTGCAGCAATGGTGTTGGATACATTCGCCAGTGAGCAGGATGAACATTCATACTATATTTCACCGACGGACTGAAATCAAGTCCATAGTCACGGTGCTAACTAAGGCCGTACTATATTTCATGATCCAATCACACACAGTAATAACGAAGTAAGTTATTTATATCAATCCATAAAATTGAAAACACTGGAGCACAATTCGACAACAATGACATTATTGAATTTCTCGAAGAATTTAAACAAAATCTTTTTTTCTATTAAAACATTCAATTATACATGAATTACCTACCTCGATCAAAAGTGGGAGCATTTTTTACAGTTCTCTTGCTCCTTGTTTCTCTTTTCGGGGCACCACCTAATATCATTTTTTTATCAATACATAATCACTTAAACAAACTACTTGCATTACTCAAATACAAATTTTTAATAATGGTAAATTATGAAAAAAGTCCCTAAAATATAAGTAATTATAAAAATACCCAAAGCCTTTACGATGCCCGTGGGGATGTTCCGATCACTTCTAAAAGTTCAACCCGTGCACTCGCCAATGCGCCCGACGCCTCTGCCACGCGCCCGATGCCTCTGCCACGCCCGCAGGGATGATCTGGTGACTCCTCAAAGTTGTCCCATGCACTGCAGAATGCGCCTGATGACTCTGCATGCTCACAGGGATGTTTTGGTCACTCCCGAAAGTTCACCCCGTGCACTGCCCGACGCGCCATATGCCTCTGCTGTGCCTACGAAGATTTTTAGGTTGCTCTCGAAGGTTTGTCGTGTGCATTTCCGAACACGCCCAGCACCTCTATGTTGAGGACCTTAGGCGGCCAAGGCAACGTGAGAGAATGCGCGCAAGATGCCAAGCAGCAATAGGCCAACAAGTGTACACAACAAGCTTGCATGCAACAAGCAGTGAAGCACGGCCAACTTCTGACTCAGTCCTAAGTGATTGCGGAAAGCCAAGTCAAGAAGAAGACCAGCATTGGCAGGACACGCATGAAGCAATCTGAGTAGGAGAAGGAGAGTGACGACGTGAAGAACTCACAGCAGCAGCAGTCTGGGCAGGCAGTCTTGGCAGGTTTAGTTCAACTAGGGGACCACACCAAAGAGAAGTCTTGGAGAGGAAGGATGCCACAGCAGAAGTCTAATCCGAGAAGGAAAGGGCAGGAAGAAGTCAGCAGCTGTAGGAGAGAAGATAAGATAAGGACAGGATGACTTAGTCAAAGTAGGAATCTTGTCTTAGTAGGAATTCAAGAAAGACCAAGAATCTTGTAGGATTAGGAAACAATGGGATAAGGTATATCTTGATAATGTTTTAGATAACTTAGAAAAGCTTATTGACTTAGGAAAACATATCCTAAGTGGATAAGGAATCTAAGTACTAGTTAAATTAGGATAAGGCTGTCTGAGGACTATAAATACAGCCCATTATTTGTGAGGAGAGAAAAAGCTCCGAATTTTGTTATTTCTCATTCAATAATCAAGAATCAAGGTTAACATTCTTGCTTACTTTCTTGTTTATTATTCGGTTATCTTTTAAGAGTTGTCTTGAGATAACTTGGGCTTAAGACAAGGTTAAGAGTTGTCTTCCTTGCTTACAAGCTTAGGTTGAAGTCAAGAGTTGTCTTCTTCAACCAAGGCAAGTTGTGATAGGTTTAAGAGTTGTCTTGCCTATCCAACATATCCTTATATATATTAGTTAACCCAAAGGACAGCTTAGGGGACGTAAATATAAGAAAAGAACTCAAGAATCAAACGGGATTGCAAGTTAGGAAGGATTGCAGTAGGCGTGCTGACCTCTAAGGTGTAGAAAAGTTGGGGAAAAAAATCGGGACCCCAACAAATTGGTGTTCTCGTTCAGAGATCAGCACAACCACCATTTGAGGGGTATCATGATCATCCCAACAAATTAGTGGTCTAGTTAGCAGCACAGCAGTCAATTGAAAGGCATGAAGGTTACCATGTCATCTGGGCAGCATTCACCTTCAGCACAACAGTGAACTAACGAGGACTTTCAAAGAATTCTGACCTTAGAGAGGAACCAAGGCTCACTTGACGTCTAGGTAAGTGATATCAAATATCAATTATCTTCTATCATCCATTGTCTTGAGCAATTGAAGAGAGACACACCACGAGTGGCTGGAAAACAAGTCAAAACTGAGAAAACTAGAAACAGCCACCTACCACAAATGTCTAGGAGGCTTCAATCAGAAATCACACAGCACCAAGTGCATGAGGAAGATTCTGACCAGGAGCAGTTTCCCTCTCAAGAAAGGGGAAAAAGGCGCACAAGTTTGCGAAGCAGGAGGGAGACTTCACCAAATGAACACCCACCCCATGATCGCTACAATAATTATAGCGACAATGAGGAAGTGCTGGACAGAAGGCCCGCATCATGGCAACCAAGAAGGGTGCGCAATCACCCTGAGGCAGAACCATGGCGCACCACAAGAAGGGAGGATTGGCACTACGACAGCCCAAGCCATTACACACGGCCTAAGGTAAAAATTGAATTCCCTACCTTTGAGAAGGGAGATCCAACCGAATGGATCTCCAAGGCTGAATTTTACTTTGAGAAACAAGGTATTGAAAGAGGTGAAAGGGTTGATTTTGCATCCTATCACCTATGTGGGAGAGCCAACCAATGGTGGCGTTGGCTTAAGGCCACCTATGGCCGAGAAGGAAGAAGGATAGGCTGGACAAGGTTTCACACAAGAGTTAGTGAACAGATTTGGCCGTCTAGCATGACAAACTATGAGGGACAGCTTGCCAAAATTAGGCAAGAGGGATCTCTAGAAAGCTACCTTGAAGAATTTGAGAGGTTGGCCGAATTGGTAGGACATTGGCCAGATAGTGCACTAATTGGCACTTTTCTAGACGGCCTTGTACCTTGGCTAAGCTGAGAAGTGAAGATGAGGGATCCAAACTCTCTCACTCAGTGCATTCGGTTGGCAAGACTCATCAACGATGGGAGAAGCATCACCCACAGCACAACCAAGGTCATCAAACCCTCGGACAAATTAGGTAAAGCATCCTCATCAAGTAAGACAGTACCCTCAAAAACAAAGGACCCTCTCAAACTATCCACTGAGGAAATCAACAGGAGAATAGAAAGAGGCCTATGTTTTAGGTGCAATGATAAGTGGCAGGTTGGCCACAAGTGCAAGAAAGGGTTGTTCAACATCATTGAAGTAGTAAGTGATGAAGAACACGAGGAAAGCAGCAAGGGAGAACAAGAAAGCCGCATGGACAGCGAGGAGGAAGCAGAGGCAGAACACTCCCCTGATGATGCGGAAGAAGGCGAAATTAACTTGCATGCAGTAGGGGCAACCACCAAGCCTACTGCCATGAGGTTGTTCGCAACCATTAACGGGAAAAATGTTTTGGTGTTGATAGATAGTGGAGCTACTCATAACTTCATCAACACAAAATTGGTCAAAACACTTCAGCTACGTCTGAAAAAGATTGCACCCTTTGAGGTAAGAGTGGCAAGCGGACAGAAGCTCAAGTGCGCACAAGTAATCCAGGCAGTAGCAATGCAGATTCAAGGAGTCAAAATAGAAGCAGAACTGCATGTGTTAGCTCTGGCAGGTCTTGATGTGGTTTTAGGCAATGCTTGGCTTAAGACCATAGGCAAGATAATGTTCGACTATGAATCCATGGCCATGCACTTCCAATGGAAGGGAAGGAACTGCACGTGGGAGGCATCCACCACCAATGCAGCGCATCATTGTGAGGTAAGTACCCTTGAACGACTATACAGAAAAAGGGCACAATGTTTTGCGGTTCTCTTGGCCACAAAAGAGGAAAACACAGCCAACATCATACACACGAAGACATACCAATAGGAGTAAGGAATCTACTGGAGCAATTCAGAGATGTCTTAGGAGAGCCACAAGGACTACCACCCTCAAGACATTATGACCATGCCATCCCATTAATCGACAAACCAAGGCGATTAATGTAGCACCTTACCGGTATGCACACTTCCAAAAGAACGAGATCAAAAGACAAGTGGAAGAGATGCTACAGCAAGTATTATCCGACCTAGCACTTCCCCTTTTTCTTCTCCCATTCTACTTGTTAGGATAAGGCTGTCTGAGGACTATAAATACAGCCCAATATTTGTGAGGAGAGAAAAAGCTCTGAATTTTGTTATTTCTCATTCAATAATCAAGAATCAAGGTTAGCATTCTTGCTTACTTTCTTGTTTATTATTCAGTTATCTTTTAAGAGTTGTCTTGAGATAACTTGGGCTTAAGACAAGGTGGAGAGTTGTCTTCCTTGCTTAAGAGCTTAGAGTTGAAGTCAAGAGTTGTCTTCTTCAACCAAGGCAAGTTGTGATAGGTTTAAGAGTTGTCTTGCCTATCCAACATATCCTTATATATATTAGTTAACCCAAAGGACAACTTAGGGGACGTAAATATAAGAAAAGAACTCAAGAATCAAATGGGACAGCAAGTTAGGAAGGATTGTAGTAGGCATGCTGATCCCTAAGGTGTAGAAAAGTTGGGGAAAAAAAATTGGGACCCCAACACTCTACTACACCCGTGGGGATGTTCTGGTTGCTACTGGATGTTTGACCCCCGCATTGCTGAACGTGTGTGACGCTACTGCCATGCCAGCAAGGATGTTCTGGTCACTTACGAAAGTTTGTACCGTGCACTGCCTAATGCAGCCGAAGCCCACGCCACACCTGCAGGGATGTTCCGTGCCAAATGTGCACAAAGCCTCTGCCATGCCTACAAGAATATTCTGGTCACTCCCGGAAGTTCATCCCGTGCACTGATGAATGCACCTGACGCCAATGTTGCACCCGTGGGGATGTTCCGACCGCTATCAGCAGCTCATCCCATGCACTGCCTACCATGCCCAATGTCACTGCTGCACCCATGGGGATGTTCTGGTCGCTCCCTGAAGTT
Source organism: Xylocarpus granatum (assembly GCA_019650275.1). Taxonomy (NCBI): domain Eukaryota; kingdom Viridiplantae; phylum Streptophyta; class Magnoliopsida; order Sapindales; family Meliaceae; genus Xylocarpus; species Xylocarpus granatum. Next base: position 93,511 of record BNST01000691.1, read on the forward strand.
CATCCCATGCACGGCCAAACGTGTCCGGTGCCGCTGTTGAACCTGTAAAGATGTTCCAGTCGCTCCCGGAAGTTCGTCCCAAGCACTGCCAAATGCACCGAAAGTCTTTGTCGTGCCCACGGGGATGTTCCAGTCACCCCCGGAAGTTTGTCCTGTGCACTGCCGAATGTGTCCAACGCTGCTGCCACGCTTGCGGAGATGTTCTGGTCGCTGCTAGAAGTTTGTCCTGCGCACTGTTGAATGTGCCAACGCCTTTGCCGTGCCCATGCGGATGTTCTGGTCTCTCCTGGAAGTTCGTCCCAAGCACTGCCAAACACACCTGATGCCGGTGCCACACCCACAGGGATTTTCCTATCACTCCTGAGCCCACAGGGATTTTCCTGTCGCTCCCGCACATTCGGCAGAGCACAAGTTCATCTTGAGCACTGCCGAATGTGCCCAAAGCTTCTGTCGTTCTTGCAGGAATGTTCAGGTCACTCCTGGAAGTTTGTCCCGCACTATGCTGAACTGTTGACAATCTAAGTATACAGGGAATGCAACGGGCAGAAAATGAGGCAGCAAAGGAGAGCATGGGCCAAAAAATGTGCACAACCAGTATTCACGCAGCAAGCAGTGAAAAACGGCTAAGATTTGGCTCATTCCTAATTGATTGCGGAAATCCAAGCCAAGAAGAAGACCAACATTGGCAGGACACGCATGAAGCAATTCGAGCAGGAGAAGGAGATTGACAGCGTGAAGAACTCCAGCAGCAGCAGGACATCATGGCAGTTTTACTTCAGCAAGATGACCATGCCAAAGAGAAGTCTTGGAGAGGAAGGGCACGCCATAGTGAAAGTTCTAATCCAAGAAGGAAACGGCAAGAAGAAGTTCAGCAGCTGTAGGAGAAAAGATAAAATAAGGACAAAGATACTTAGTCAAAATATGAATTCTAGTCTTACTAGGAATTCAAGAAAGACCAAGAATCCTAGTAGGATTAGGAAACAATGGGATAAGGTCTATCTTGATAATATTTTAGTTGACTTAGAAAAGCTTGTTGACTTAGGAAAACATATCCTAAGTGGATAAGGAACCTAAGTACTAGTTGAATTAGGATAAGGTTGTCTTAGGACTATAAATACAACCCATTATTTGTGAAGAGGATATATGCTCTGAATTTTGTATATTTCTCATTCATTAATCAAGAATCCAAGTTAGCATTCTTGCGTTCATTATTGTTTATATTTTTGGTTATCTTTTAACAATTGTCTTCAGATAACTTGCCTTAGTTGAAGTTAAGAGTTACTCTGAATTTTGTATATTTCTCATTCATTAATCAAGAATCCAAGTTAGCATTCTTGCGTTCATTATTGTTTATATTTTTGGTTATCTTTTAACAATTGTCTTCAGATAACTTGCCTTAGTTGAAGTTAAGAGTTTATCTTCTTCAACTAAGGCAAGTTGTGATAGGTTTAAGAGTTGACTTACCTATCCAACATATCTTTTATATATTAGTTAGCCCAAAGGACAACTTAAGGGATATAAATATCAGAAAAGAGCTCAAGAATCAAATGGGACAGCATGTTAGGAAGGTATTAGTAGGCATGTTGACCCACCCATAAGGTGTAGAAAAATAGGGGGCCAACATGAATGCATCCGACGCTGCTGCCGTGCCCATGGAGATGTTTGGGTTGCTCTCAAAAGTTTATTCCTGAGCACTTCCGAATGCACCTGAAGCCTCTGCCATGCCTGTGGGGATGTTCAGGTCCCTCCCCAATGTTCTGCGCACTGCCAAACACATGATGCTAATGCCACGCCCACGGGGACGTTTTGGCCACTCTAAATGTTCGTCTCAAGCATTGCTGAACACGTTTGATACCTCTTGCGTGCATGCAGAGATGTTCCATTTGCTCCCAGAAGTTCATCCCCAGCACTATTGAACACGTCCGATGCCTTTGCTGAGCCTGCGGGTATTTTCTGGTCGCTCCCAGAAGTTTGTCCCACACAATGCCCAATGCGGCCAAAGCCTCTGTTGCGCCACCAGCGAAGTTCATGTCGCTCCTGCAAGTTCGTCCAGCACACCAACCAACGTGCCCAAAGCCTCTACCTCGTCCGTGGGGATGTTCCGATCGTTCCCGGAAGTTCGTCATGTGCACTGCCGAACGCACCTGAAGCCACTGTCGCACCCGCGAGGATGTTCTGGTCGCTCCAGGAAGCTTGTCCCACAAACTGCCCAACGCATCAGGCGCCTCTACCATGACTGCAGGGATGTTTCAGTCACTCTAGGAAGTTTGTCCTTCGCACTGACAAGCATGTCCATTGCCGCTGCTGCAGCCACGGGGATGTTCAGGTTGCTCCGGGAAGTTCCTCCTGCACACTGGCCAATGCACCCAAAGCCTCTGCAGAGCCCGCGAGAATGTTCTGGTCACTCCTGAAAGTTCTTCCCATGCACAGACCAATGTTCTCAAAGCCTCTGCCACACCCGTGGGGATGTTCTAGTCGCTCTAGGAAGTTTGTCCCATGCACTGCCAAACGTGTCCGATGCCGCTGCCAGCACCTGCAGGGATGTTCCACTCGCTCTCAGAAGTTCGTCTCTAGTACTGTCAAACCCATCCAATGCCTCTACTAAGCCCACAGGGATTTTCCAGTCACTCCCATAAGTTCATCCTGTGCACTGCCCAATGCACCCGATGCCTCTGCCGCAACCAGGGGAATGTTATGGTCACTCCCTGAAGTTCGTCCTGTGCACTGCCGTACATGTTCAATGCCGCTGCTGCACCCATGGGGATGTTTCAGTTGCTCCCAGAAGTTCATCCTGCACACTGCCAAATGCACCTAATGCCTCTGCTGCACCCACGGGGATATTCTGAACACTCTTGAGAGTTTGTCCTGCACACTGCCCAACACGCTCAAAGCCTATGTTGCACTCACGGGGATGTTTCGGTTGCTCCCGGAAGTTCATCTTGAACACTGCCCAATGCGTCTGAAGCCTTTACCGCACCTACGGTGATGTTGCGGTCACTTCAGGATGTTAGTCCAACGCACTTCTGAACGTGTCTGATGCCACTGCCGTGGCTGCTGGAATTCTCTAATCACTCCCGGAAGTTCGTCCCGCATACTGCCGAATTGTTGAGAACCTAAGTATGAAGGAAAGGCAATGGGCAGAAAATGGGGCGACAAAGGAGAGCATGGGCCAGAAAATGTGCATAACAAGAGTGGCAACAGAAAGTATGCAGCCCAGCAGTGAAGCCCAACCAGTATTTGACTTAATCGTAATTAATGTAGGACACTCATGATGAGTTCCAGTAGCAATAGGATAGTCGCGACAAGAAGAATTCTAAGGACAGAAGGATATGCATTCAAAGTCCTAGTCCTAGAAGGATAAGCCAAGAGGAAGTCCAACTGCTGTAGAAAACAAGATAAAGTAGAAATTCTAGTCTAAGTAGGAATTCAAGAAAGACCAAGAATCCTAGTAGGATTAAGACACAAAGGATAAGGTCTATCTTGATAATGTTTTATTTGACTTAGAAAAGCTTGTTGACTTAGGAAAACATATCCTAAGTGGATAAGGAACCTAAGTACTAGTTAAATTAGGATAAGGCTGTCTTAGGACTATAAATACAGCCCATTATTTGTAAGGAGCTAAGAAGCTACGAATTTTGTTATTTTCTCATTCATTAATCAAGAATTAAAGGTAAGCATTCTTGCTTCTATTCTTGTTTATATTTCGGTTATCTTTTAAGAGTTGTCTTGAGATAACTTGGGCTTAAGTTAAGGTTAAGAGTTGTCTTCCTTGCTTAAGAGCTAAGGTTGAAGTTAAGAGTTGTCTTCTTCAACCAAGGCAAGTTGTGATAGGTTTAAGAGTTGTCTTGCCTATCCAACATATCTTTATATATATTAGTTAACCCGAAGGACAGCTTAGGGGATATAAAATAAGACAAGAACTCAAGAATCAAACGGGACAGTAAGTTAGGAAGGATTTCAGTAGGCGTGCTGACCCCTAAGGTGTAGAAAAGTTGGGAAAAAAATCGGGACCCCAACACGAATGCACCCGGCGCCTCTGCCACACCCGTGGAGATGTACTGGTCGCTCCCAGAAGTTTGTCCTGTGCAATGCCCAACGCACCCGAAGCCTCTGCCCCGCCTGCGGGGATGTTCCGGTCACTCCCAGAAGTTTGACACGTGCACTGCCCAACGTGCCCGAAGCCTCAGGTGCACCTGCAGGGATGTTCCTGTCGCTCCTAAAAGTTTGACCCGCACACTGCCAAATGCACCCGATACCTCTACCGCACCCGCTTGGATTTCCCAGTCACTCCTGGAAGTTTGTCCCTCACACTGACAAATGCACCCAACACCGCTGCAGCACCTGCAGGGATGTTTCAGTCGCTTCCGAAAGTTCATCCCGCGCACTGCCCTACGTGTCCGACGCCACAGCTTGCTCCCGTGGGGATGTTTCAGTCACTCCAGGATGTTCAGCTCGCATACTGCCCAATATGCCGAAGCATCTGGTGCGCCAGCGGGGATGTTCCAGTCGCTCCCGAAAGTTCGTCCCATGCACTGCCGAATGTGCCCAATGCCGTTTCTGCGCCTGCAGGAATGTTCATCCAATGCACTGCCCAATGTGTCAAGAGCCTCTACAACACCTATAGGGATTTTTTGGTAGCTCCCTGAAGTTCATCCCCATGCACTGCCGAACACGTCCAACACCACTGTCATTGCTGCGGGGATGTTCTGGTTGCTCCAGGAAGTTTGTCCCGTGCACTGCTGAACACATCTGACACCACTGTCATTGCCACGGAGATGTTCTGGTTGCTCCCAGAAGTTTGTTCCCCACATTGCCAAACACATCCAATGCCTCTGCTGGGCCTGTTGGGATGTTCTTGTTGCTCCAGGAAGTTCATCCCGCAAACTGCCCAATGTGTCCGACACCGCTGTCACGCACGTGGGGATGTTCTGGTCTCTCCGGAAGTTCATCCCATGCACTGCCAAACGTGCCCGATGCCTTATTCCTCCTGCAGGAATATTCCAGTCGCTCTTGGAAGTTCGTACCACACACTGTCCAATGCATTCAAAGGCTCTGCCGTGACAATGGGCGGGGTTCTCGTCGCTTCTGAAAATTCATCCCTCACACTGACGAATGTGTTGAGAGCACTGCCGCACCCACAGGAATGTTCTAGTTGGTCCTGGAACTTCATCCCGCGCAATGCCAAAAGCACCCGATGCCTTGGCTGTGCTGCAAGGATGTTTCAGTCGCTCTTAGAAGTTCATCCTGTGCACTGCTGAATGCATCCAGCGCCTCCGCAGGGCCCATGGGGATGTTCCGGTCTCTCTCGGAAGTTCATCCCGTGCACTACCAAATGCACCCAACACCTCTGATGTGTTGCATGGATATTCCAGTCACTGCCAGAAGTTCATGCTCGCACTGCCGAATGGGCCCGATGCCTCGGCTGTGCCTGCATGGATGTTCCGGTCACTCTTAGAAGTTCATCTGCGCACTACCAAACACGCCCAATGCCTCTGCTGCACCTATGGGGATGTTCCAGTCGCTCCCAGAAGTTTGTCCCACACACTGCTGAACAGGTCAGACGCTGCTGCCACACCCGCGGCAATTTTCCGGTCATTGCCTGAAGTTCATCCCAAGCACTACCCAACCACCCAAAGCCTCTGCTACGCCCACTGGGATGTTTTGGTCGCTCTCAGAAGTTCATCTTGTGCACTGTCAAATGTGTCCAACGTCGCTGCTGCACTGGCAGGGATACTCTGGTCGCTTTGGAAGTTGGTCCCACACACTACTGAACACGCCCTACAACGCAACCGCTGCTGCGGTCGTAATTGCAGGATTTTTCTGGTCGCTTCCCAAAGTTCATCCCATGCATGGACGAACGTGGCCACCACTGCCCACTCCCAATCATGCCCGATGCCTCTGCCTAGCCTGTCAGGATGTTTCTGTTGCTCCCATAAGTTCGTCCCATGCACTGCTGAATGAACCCGACGAATCTGCCATGCCCACGGGGATGTTTATGTTTCTCCTGGAAAGTTGTGCCGTGCACTGCCAAATGCGCCCAACAACGTACCAGACACCACTGCCACACCTGTGGGGATGTTCTAGTCACTCCCAAAATTTTGCCACGCGCCCTGCCGAACGCAACTGACGACAATGCTTTGCCCACAGGAGTATTCCGGTTGCTTCCCAAAGTCTGTCCAACACACGAACAAATGTGTTCGACACTGCTGCCATGGCCACGGGGATGTTCGGGTCACTCCCAGAAGTTCGTCTCGCGCATTTCCAAATGCACACGATGCCACTGCTGCACCCTCGGGGATGTTCAGGCCATTCTTGGAAGTTCATACCGCAATCTGCCAAACAAGCACAATGCCGCTGTGTTGGGGACCCCTTTTTTTTCCCCTAACTTTTCTACACCTTAGGGGTCAGCACGCCTACTAAAACCTTGCTAACTTGCTGTCCTATTTGATTCTTGAGTTCTTTTCTTATATTTACATCCCCTAAGCTGTCCTTTGGGTTAAATAAATTATAAAAGGATATGTTGGATAGGCAAGACAACTCTTAAACCTATCACAACTTGCCTTGGTTGAAGAAGACAACTCTTGACTTCAACCTAAGCTCTTAAGCAAGGAAGACAACTCTTAACCTTATCTTAAGCCCAAGTTATCTCAAGACAACTCTTAAAAGATAACCGAAAAATAAACAAGAATAGAAGCAAGAATGCTAACCTTGATTCTTAATTAATGGATGAAAAATCTTCAAAATTCGGAGCATCTATCCTTCTCACAAATAATGGATTATATTTATAGTATTAGGCAACCTTATCCTAATTCAACTATTACTTAGGTTCCTTATCCACTTAGGATATGTTTTCTAAGTCAACAAGTTTTCTAAGTCAACTAAAACATTATCAAGATAGACCTTATCCCACTATTTCCTAATCCTACTAGGATTCTTGGTCTTTCTTGAATTCCTACTTAGACTAGAATTCCTACTTTGACTAATTCTTTCTGTCCTTATCTTATCTCCTCTCCTACAGCTGTTGACCTTCATCTTGCCATTTCCTTCTAGGATTAGAACTTCCGTTATGGCGTGTCCTTCCATTCCAAGACTCTCTTCGATGTGATCATCTTGTCGAAGTCAAACCTGCCATGATGTCCTGCTGCTACTGGAGTTCTTCATGCCGTCATGTCCTTCTATGCTCGGATTGCATCATGCTGTCCTGCCAATGCTGGTGTTCTTCTTGGCTTGAATTTCTGCAGTCAGTTAGGACAGAGTCAGAACTGTCTGTACTTCACTGCATGCTGCATGTAGGCTTGTTGCATGCACATTCTGGCCTGTTTCCTCCTCTCTTTCTGCTTGGCGCCTTGCGCGCATTTGCTCATGATCCCTTTGCCTCCTAAGGTCCTCAACACACTGCTTCACCCATGGGGATGTTCTGGTCGCTCCAAGAAATTTGTGCCACACACTGCCAAAGGTGCCCAAAATGTCAGCCGTAGCTGGGGGATGTTCCAGTCACTTCTAGAAGTTCTTCCTGTGAACTGGTGAACATGCCTGATGCCCCTGCCATGCTCGCCAGGATGTTCCGGTCACTCCCAGAATTTCATCCCGCGCACCGCCAATTTCACCAGACGCTGCTGCCACACCCATGGGGATGTTCTGATCACTCTTCAAAGTTTGTCCCGCGCACTTCCAAATGCACCCAATGCTTCCGCTGTGCCCATGGGGATGTTGCGGAAGCTCTCCAAGTTCGTCCTGCACACTGCCAAACACATATGGAGCCTCTACCACGCCCACGAGGATGTTTTCATCCTGCACACTGCTGAATGTGTCTGATGCCACAGCCATGCCCAGCGGCAATGTTCTGATCGCTCACATGAAGTTCATCCCCGTGCACTGACAAACGTGCCCAATGCCCCTGTCATGCCCAAGGGGATGCTCTGGTCACTCCCATAAGTTCATCTTGTGCACTGCCAAACGTGCCCAAAGCCTCTGCTGAGCCTGCGGGGGATTGTTCCGGTTGCACATGGAAGTTCATCCCTTGCACTGTCGAACGCTTATGAAGCTGCTAGTGTGCCCACAGGGATGTTTTTGATTGTCCCCGAAGTTCGCCCTACGCACTGCCGAACATGTCTGATGCCTAAGCCATGCCCACGGGGATGTTCCTGTCACTCTCGGAACTTGGTCCCGTGCACTGCAAAATGTGACCGACACCTCTGCCATGCCCGCGGACATGTTTCGGTTGCTCCCAGAAGTTAATCCCGCGCACTGCCGAATGCAGCTGACACTACTGGCAGTCCTGCAGGGATGTTCTGGTCGCTTCCGTAAGTTCGTCCCGAGCACTGTTGAACGACACAATGCCGCTGCCGCTGCTGCTGAACCTGCTTGACACTGGCCGAATGCCGAGCACTGTTTGGGTCGCTCTTGAAAGTTCGTCCCATGGACTGCTGAACCTGCTTGACACTGCTGCCACACCTGTGGGGATGTTCCAGTCACTTTTGGAAGTTCGTCCCGCACACTGGCTGATGCAGCCGATGGCTCTGCTGTGCCCCCTGGTATGTTCCGGTCACTCCTGGAAGTTCGTACTACACACTACCGAACATGGCCGATGCCTCTGCCATGCCTGCGGGGATGTTTTGGTCACTCCAGAAAGTTTGTCCCACCAACTCCTGATCGTCAATGACGCAGCAGCTGCGCTCGTGGGGATGTGTTTGGTCACTCCCGAAATTTCTTCCCACACACTGCTGAACACGCCCAATGCCACTGCCGCACCAGTGAAGATGTTCCATTTGCTCCCAAAAGTTCATCACCCACACTGCCGAATGCACCCAACACCTCTCTCGCCCCCACTGGGATGTTCCAGTCACTCCCAAAAGTTCGTCCCACACACCACCGAACATGTTTGATGCCATTACCATGTCCGCGTGGATGTTCTGGTTGCTGTTGGATGTTTTTCCTGTGCACTGCCCAACACACCCGAAGCCTCTACCATACCCATGGGGATGTTGCAGTCACTCCCGAAAGTTCATCCCGATTACTACAGAACACGTCCGATGCTTCTGCCTAGCCCAAGGGTATTTTTCGGTCACCCCCGGAAGTTTATTGCATGCACTGCCAAACAGACCCCATGCCGTTGCCATTCACACGAGGATATTCAAATCACTCCTAGAAGATCGTTCCCCGCACTTCCAAATGTGATCGATGCCACTCCTGCTTCTGTGGGCATTTTTTGGTTGCTCCTGGATGTACTTCCCGTGCACTGCCAAACGTGACCGATGTCATCACCGCATCTGTGTGGATGTTCTGTTTGTTATTAGAAGTTTTTCGCGTGCACTGCTTAACATGCATGAAGCCTCTGCCACTCCCACAGGGATGTTCTAGTCGCTCCTAGAAGTTCGCCCCGAGCACTGGAGAACATGTCTGATGCCTCTGTCGAGCCCGTGGAGATCTTTTAGTCACTTCAGAAAGTTCGTCGGATGCACTGCTGAACACATCCTTATGGGAGCAGCGAGAAAATACCTATGGGCTTGGCAGAGGTGTTGGATGCATCGGCAGTGCCTGGTACAAACATCTGGGAGCAACCGTAACATCCCTGCAGCTGTGGCAGAGGCGTAAGGCTTGTTTGGCAGTGTGCGGGACCAACTTTCTTTAATCCAAAAGGCATAACTAACCATTCATACTGTCCTAAAGGTGAGGTAAATGCTGTCCATTCTATACTATCTGGGTGCATGGCTACTTGATGGAAGCTTGACTTTAAGTCAAATTTACTATACATCTCTTTATCTTTTATTTTTAATAATAAATAATCTATTCCTGGTAATGTATACTGGTCTTTATAGGTATTCTCATTTAATCTCTTATAATTAAAAACCATTCTACTCTTTCCTCTTACTAATTCACTATGTTTTTGTACTATAAAAGCTGCTGTTCTATGCCTGCTATTAGAATGTCTTATTAATTTTCCTCTTAATAGTTCTTCTATATGCTTCTCTTAATAGTTCTTCTATATGCTTTGCATATTCTGTTTTAACTCTAGTAAGTTAAAACAGAAAATGTGATGCTTTTGATTTAAGAATATGTATTTGTGCTGAAGGTTGAGTATTTCTTCATGCTTTCTGATAACAATGATGTTGTTATCAAAAAATAAGGAAATGATTTTGTGTCTGGTAGTGCAGAACGTTAATTCTAATGACATTATCTGGCAAATCATTATTTACAAGATTCTTCATCTTTTCTTGATAATAGATCATTTCAGCTATTTTTTCAGAAAAAAGATAAAAAAGAATCTTTCTTTCAAGATATGGCCCTAAATAGGGTAATGTCATCATTTTTTGCTTCTTTTCTCTCTCTTCTTTTTCAAAGTAAACAATAACCTCTTTTTCTTTTTGTCTTTTTTCATTAAGCTCAATTTCCATCTTTTGAATTTTTTCTGTCAATTCATTTATTTTTTCATTTTTTGAGCTTAACTCATTTTTCAGCATGTTTACTTCATGTTGTAACACAGGTAAGGTCTGTGGAGAGAGATTCATGTTCTGGACAGGTAAGAGCATGGACTTTAGATTTTCTTCTTGGTTTTTGAGGTCCAGATAACAACAAAGGGCATGAAGAATTTCTGGTTTGGCTTTTGGGTTGGCATTCCATATATTGTCTACAAGGCACTTTTGTTCAGGCCTTAGTTGGGCTTTTGCCCTGAAGGAAAGATTAGTTCCTGAGGGGAATGTGGCCAATGCAAATGGGCCAAAGAAGAATGACGAAGGGGTTTGAGATGGGCCTGCCATTGCTGCAGTAAATGAAATAATATGTTAGTGCTAAAATAAATACTATGTTTGTGGTCTTAGTGGACTCCAGACTTACGTCGGTATCCACAACAAATCTGAATTTTGTACAAAGCCACAAAAGAATATTTATAATTACTAATTTTTCTAAATAAGTTATCTGCTAAGCAATTCAATTTATCATTCTATAATATCATTACTAATTATTCTAGATAATTTATCTGCTAAGAAATTCTCATTTGCTTTTACATGTTCTATTTTACATTCTACTCCAGTAATTTTCAAATAGTCAATAAATTTTATCCATCTATTAGTACTTAACTTACTAGAGTTAAGTACACATCTAAAGTAACCCAGCCTCCTACAACATTTTTAACTTCAGAGTTAAAAGGTAATTTCTTTAAGCTCTCAACATATTCTGACAAGATCGAGAGACTCTCTCTTGTTAGTCTTATTCCTAATCTCCAACGCCGTCGAAACTCCAGCTGTTGGCTTCTTTAAAAAACTTGGGTAAATTTAGAATTATTTCAAAAAATAATTGTGAATAGTAGTTGTTAGAATGATAGGCTAAACAACTGTACATCAGAATAGTGCTAGGTTGATGGATCTAAATGAGTGAAAATATATATATAAAAAAAAAGAGTAAATACATATTCTTCTCTTCTTCTATACTCCTTTCAGAAGCTTCCAAATTTAGATTTGAACATAGATCCCAGTAACAGAAGACCACAACGTAAATTGAGGGTTCTCCTCCTCTTTCTAAGAGGAAAGTTTAACCTCTTTGGACCGTGGTTTCTTGTTCTGTGACCGGACATCTGTGGTCTGTTTGAATCTGGCTGCTTTTCTGATTTCTTATCGTACCTCGCCCCCTGAATTGGTATCAGAGCAAACAATGAACTAAGTTAAAATAACTCTTGCCTTTATGATTAAGCAAATTGTCTTGAAAACTTGATATAAGTTAAAAACTCTCTTATAGAGGTAAACTGAAGTACTAGGCAGAAGCAAAGGTGCTGATAAGTCCTAGGTGTAGGTGAAAACTTGCGGAGAGAATAGACTTATAATCATGACCAGTAAAGACGAAGAGGTACTTCATAGGCTAGATTATCTTAACTTAGAAACAGGAGCATACTACAGGAAGAGGACTGTAGATAATATTAATATAATTTGTTTTTTAAATGATAATTATAAGCATAAATTTCACTCTGCAGATCCGCAACTGAACACTATTTCTGATGTATGTTATCATTTATTGCATAATCAATTAGCAACTAGCCAAACACAAAGCATAATATTTAAATCATATTTAAATATATTACAAAAACAGAGGATGAAAATTGATAATTTAATAGAAAATATTAAGGTAATACAGAATATGATAGAAAGAAAACAAAGTAGTAATAATAATAGAATTTTTAAAGCAGTAGAAAATGAAATAATAGAAAAAATAGATAAATTAGAATTAAAAATAGATCAGATTAATAAAAAATTATCCATTTTAACAGAATGACTTTAGAAAAAGATCCTTTTTATTTAAGGTGTTTAGAAGATACAGAAAATGAAATAGTTAGTCCCTCTATAGGATTTAGTGGAGATATGAATAGCTTAGGATCTGTAGCAGGAGTTCCTTATAAAACTATAATTAGGCAGAATAATACAATAATATCATTATTGTTAAATATAAATAAAAAATTAGTAGCCCTAGAACATAGTCTAGACACACTACCCAATAAAACTCAAGATCCATTATTTATAAAAACAGTAGAAGGAATAAATAATCAATTAGCAAATTTATCTTTAGGAACAAAACCAGTAGTGGGAAAAACAACTGGAAAAATGCTAGTATGGAAAAAGTGGGAATAAGTATGTCATTAAGAAGAAGTAATACAACAACTAGTATAGATAGTCGTGGAAATATAACTAGAGAAGAAAATAGTAGAAGAAGTATTAGTACAGAAAGGCCTTATACTTTATTAGACAGAATATTAAGAAGACAAGACAGAGATGGTAATAATAATGTAAGATTAGAAGAGATAATAGATTTAGAAAGAAATTTAGATTTATACAATCAAAATCAATTAAGATTATTAAATCCCAGAGTATTGTATAATGTAGGAACAATGGAATTTAGAGCATCATTAATAAAAGTATCTACAGAACAACAAATCAGTGTAGTAGATGGACAAACTAAGACTATAGATATAGTAAATAGGGAAACTATAAGGAGATTAAAATCAGAAGGTAAAAATAGTACATTCAGGATTAATTGTGATAGGAGTAAAAGGATTAACAAGGATAGGAGTAGGAACAAAGGTATTAATAGTATTACTAGATACAAGCTGGATAAAAAATATGTCTAAGGCAGTATTAGGAACAATAGAAGTAGATATGAATAATAATACAGGATTATTTTATTATTCCCCTAATATATTAAAATCAATAAATGATTTAGAAAAACTAAAAATTGGAATACAAACAAAAGGATATGAAGATTATGAAGGAGACAATTTAAATATTACAATAGGGTATTTAGGAAGAGCTAGTAATAAATCAGGAAATAGATACAGGGTAAATACGGATACTATTATAAATGGATTATCAACTAGAGGAATTAGAATGATAAGACCAGAAACAATAGATCCAACTAGATTAGTAGAAATTAACACTAGAAAAACAGTATTAAACCAGAAAGTAGCACAATATATACAGATTTAGATGGAAATCAAAGTATCAGATTTGATAATTTTATAGAACAAAGAAATAGAGGAACTTCAGAATTAGACAGTGATGAAGAATCCTTAGAACAGAATATACCTACTATAGGAAGAAACTAAAATGTCAATAAATACTGATTTCAATTTACATAGAGCAATAGTAAATTCATTATTAAGGATAAATATAGATAATAGAATAAACCTAGCAGCATTTAGAAATATATTAATTGAAGAAATAGAAAGATTAGAACAGAGATTAGAACAGATATCCATAGAAAATACTTTTAGATACAGAATAGAAGTGAGATTAACTTTATTAAAAACAATAGAAAATTGGTTAAAACATAGCTTAGTAGCACCTAGATTATAAAATGACAGAAAGACAAAAGATAAGAGAATTATATAGTAAATATCCAGATTATGACTGGACAGTTAATTTTATAGAAATTCCAGACTTAGATGATTGTAGTTTATTTATAGATATGGTATATGGAGAAAATTATCCTAGAATAGGAGAAAAGAATAAAAAATATGAAGAAATGAAAAATATGAAAGATGTAGAATTGATAACTAGAGAAAATGTGATACTAGAAGAGGAAAAAATAGAAAATAAGGAAATGTTATCAGAAGACATAGACCTATTAGAAATACTAAGAAATGGAATAAATACGGAAGAATATATATTACCCCTAGAAGAAATAGGAAACCCAAAATATGATGATTATATTGAAGATAGAATTTTAGCCAGTACAACTAGAACTTTCCCTGGTGCAGATAGACAACCTACTAGTACAACTTGCATACCTGAATTGAAGAGTAGAGGATATAGTAGAAAATTTCCTTATGAACAAGTAACATTACCTTCAGCTTTAGCAAATAGTGGAAGCATGTTAGTATTAAGTAACTATCACCCACAATTATGGGAAGAAGTAATAGCAAAGTGGGAATCTAGTACAATACTACACTTAAGTACATTCAATTTTATAGATAACCAAGAAAAAGTAAATTATGTAGAAAATCTATTAGGAGAAGTAGCAAAGCTATACTTTCAGTCATGGAAAAAGGATCATACTAATTCTTGTAGAATATTAGTAGTAAATGCAGACGTAACAGAAAATATAACTAGTCAAATTAGACAAATGATATTAGGATATGATCAATATAGAGGAAATACGGAGATGCAGAATAGGGCACTCCAAGACTTAGAAAGACTACATATAGATAATATGACTCAGATAAAGGATTTTAGTAATGAATATTTAAACTTAGCTAGTAAAACTGGCAAAGCATTTATAGATCACCAATTAAGTACAAAGTATTTTTCTAAAACTACCACCACCCTTTAATACCATTTTAGCAGAAGAATGGAATAAGAAACATGGTAGTGCATTTCAAATAGGAATAGCACCTAGAATAATATTTACGTTTGAATATCTAAAAAACCAATGTATATTAAATGAAGTAGCAAGACAAGTAAAAAGTTATAATTATTGTAAAAATGTATATATACCAGGAATATACAAACAAGATAGAAAGAAGAAATATTTTAGAAAAGCTACAAACTATAGAAAAGGAATTCCAAGAAAAAATCATGTTAGTAAGTTTAAGAGCAAAAAACCCCCCATTAGAAAATGTAAATGTTTTATATGTGGACAAATAGGACATTACGCCAAAGAGTGTAGAAATAAGAGAGGTGATTTAGAAAGAATGGCGGTATATAAAGAACTTGAATTAGAAGAAGAATTTGATATTATTAGTATAAATGGAAGTGAAAATAGTAATGATAGTGATGTACTTAGTATATGTGATAATGAAGAAGAAATAAAAAATAATGAAAGCTTTGAAGAACAATTAAAATTATTAAAATTATGAGTTGGATGGTAGAAAAAGAGTTACCAGTAAATTGTAAGAATTGTAATCATAATTGGGAACATACTTATAGAGAAAAATGTTTTTTCTGTAATATGATCATAGTAAAGAATTGTAGAAAATGTAGAAATTGTGAATTAATATGTTGTCCCCTTGATATAACTAGGTTTGGAGAAATTGTAGAATATGGAGATGACACTAAGGAAGAAGAAAGAAAAGATAAAAATAATGAAGTAGAATTTTTTAAATTAGAAAATAAATATTTAAAAGAAAAAACAAACAAGTTAGAAAAAGAATTAGCAGAATTAAAATTAGAAAAAGATTTAGAAATAAGTAGGCTAGAACAAAAGATAAAAGATTTAGACAAAAACTATAAGTTAAAACAAATAGCAGATGAAGAAGAAATGGAAATAATAGCTAGTAATACTGTTAGACCTGCAAGTATGATAAATAATTTATTAAATTGTACAGTAGCCATAGAAATAAATAATAAACAATATAATTTAAATGCAATAATACATACGGGAGCAAGTAAGTGTGCCATAGATAATAAGGCTTTACCTGGAGAATGCTTTGAAAAATTACCTAATCCCATAAGAATAGCAGGAGTCAATAGTATAACAGAAAGTAATTTAAAGATAAAAGCAGGAAGTTATTTAATTTTTAAAACTCAAAAATATTTATTACCATTCTGTTATGCGTTACCATTGCAAATACATGATAGAACTCAGTTAATAGTATAAATGGAAGTGAAAATAGTAATGATAGTGATGTACTTAGTATATGTGATAATGAAGAAGAAATAAAAAATAATGAAAGCTTTGAAGAACAATTAAAATTATTAAAATTATGAGTTGGATGGTAGAAAAAGAGTTACCAGTAAATTGTAAGAATTGTAATCATAATTGGGAACATACTTATAGAGAAAAATGTTTTTTCTGTAATATGATCATAGTAAAGAATTGTAGAAAATGTAGAAATTGTGAATTAATATGTTGTCCCCTTGATATAACTAGGTTTGGAGAAATTGTAGAATATGGAGATGACACTAAGGAAGAAGAAAGAAAAGATAAAAATAATGAAGTAGAATTTTTTAAATTAGAAAATAAATATTTAAAAGAAAAAACAAACAAGTTAGAAAAAGAATTAGCAGAATTAAAATTAGAAAAAGATTTAGAAATAAGTAGGCTAGAACAAAAGATAAAAGATTTAGACAAAAACTATAAGTTAAAACAAATAGCAGATGAAGAAGAAATGGAAATAATAGCTAGTAATACTGTTAGACCTGCAAGTATGATAAATAATTTATTAAATTGTACAGTAGCCATAGAAATAAATAATAAACAATATAATTTAAATGCAATAATACATACGAGAGCAAGTAAGTGTGCCATAGATAATAAGGCTTTACCTGGAGAATAGTGCTAGGTTGATGGATCTAAATGTACTAATAGGAGACTTATGAGGAATCAGAATAGTGCACTAATAGTGGATCAACAACTGTACATCAGAATAGTGCTAGGTTGATGGATCTAAATGAGTGAAAATATATAAAAAAAAGAGGAAAGTTTAACCTCTTTGGACCGTGGTTTCTTGTTCTGTGAACGAACATCTGTGGTTTGTTTGAATCTGGCTGCTTTTCTGATTTCTTATCGTACCTCGCACTTTATTAGACAGAATTAGAAAATAAGTCTGTTACTACTTATTTTCTATTGTTTAAGATTATTAAAGATGTAATATTACCAACTTCCATCTTATTAAATTATAAGATGTAATATTAAATTAGTAATTATACTAGCATCATTAAATTCTATTATCTTTTTAATTATGTGTGGTTGTAATTTTATTACTCCTTTTCCTATTTCTAGTCCTAAGAATTCTATTCTAGGTTGTCCTAATTTTAATTTTGTTTTTGAAAGTATTAACCCTTCTTTCTCACATATGCTAAAAAACTCTTTTAGGTGTTGGATATGTTGAATTATATTATCACTAAATATTAAAATATCATCTATATAACATATTATAAAATTATCTAAATTTCTAAATATATTATCCATCTTTCTCTGGAATACACTAGGGGCATTTTTTAATCCAAAAGGCATAACTAACCATTCATACTGTCCTAAAGGTGAGGTAAATGCTGTCCATTCTATACTATCTGGGTGCATGGCTACTTGATGGAAGCCTGACTTTAAGTCAAATTTACTATATATCTCTTTATCTTTTATTTTTAATAATAAATAATCTATTCATGGTAATGTATAAAAGTTGCTGTTCTATGCCTGCTATTAGAATGTCTTATTAATTTTCCTCTTAATAGTTCTTCTATATGCTTTGCATATTCTGTTTTAGTTCTAGGGTCTGGTATTATGGGTTTATCCTGAATGGTTAAGTCTGGATTTATAATTTCTAATTTACATGTGATTTTGTTTTTGTTCCACAATGCTAGGGGATTTTCTCCTATTACTGATAAATCTTCTAATCTTCTCATTAAGGGTTCTAAGTGGGTCCTATAATTTGATTCTAATCTTCCATAATTGTATAGTATTATATCTGTTTCTAATAAATCTTCTATTTCCATTTTATTATTTTCTTCTTGTTCCTCAAAAATTTTAATATCTACTGGTCTACTTATGGGTGAGGTATCTATGATTTCCGTCTTTTTAAAGAATGTTACTTTTCTATTTTCTATAGTTATTCCTCCCTGCATACTGAGAATAAAATTCATTCCTATTATTAACTGAGTTCTATCATGTATTTGCAATGGTAACGCATAACAGAATGGTAATAAATATTTTTGAGTTTTAAAAATTAAATAACTTCCTGCTTTTATCTTTAAATTACTTTCTGTTACACTATTGACTCCTGCTATTCTTATGGGATTAGGTAATTTTTCAAAGCATTCTCCAGGTAAAGCCTTATTATCTATGGCACACTTACTTGCTCCCGTATGTATTATTGCATTTAAATTATATTGTTTATTATTTATTTCTATGGCTACTATACAATTTAATAAATTATTTATCATACTTGCAGGTCTAACAGTATTACTAGCTATTATTTCCATTTCTTCTTCATCTATTATTTGTTTTAACTTATAGTTTTTGTCTAAATCTTTTATCTTTTGTTCTAGCCTACTTATTTCTAAATCTTTTTCTAATTTTAATTCTGCTAATTCTTTTTCTAACTTGTTTGTTTTTTCTTTTAAATATTTATTTTCTAATTTTAAAAATTCTACTTCATTATTTTTATCTTTTCTTTCTTCTTCCTTAGTGTCATCTCCATATTCTACAATTTCTCCAAACCTAGTTATATCAAGGGGACAACATATTAATTCACAATTTCTACATTTTCTACAATTCTTTACTATGATCATATTATAGAAAAAACATTTTTCTCTATAAGTATGTTCCCAATTATGATTACAATTCTTACAAGTGCACGCAAGTTATCAAGGCAGTAACAATGCAGATAAAAGGAGTCAAAATAGAGGCAGAACTGCATGTGTTAGCCCTGGCAGGTCTTGATGTGGTTTTAGGCAATGCTTGGCTTAAAACCATAGGCAAGATAATGTTCGACTATGAATCCATGGCCATGCACTTCCAATGGAAGGGAAGGGACTGCATGTGGAAGGCATCCACCAACAATGTAACACATCATTGTGAGGTAAGTACCCTTGAACGACTATACAGAGAAAGGGCACAATGTTTTGCGATTCTCTTGGCCACAACGGAGGAAAGCACAGCCAAACATCATGAAGGGCAGAACACGCACAAAGACATACCATCAACAGTAAGGAACCTACTAAAGCAGTTCAAAGATGTCTTAGGACAGCCACAAGGGCTATCATCCTCAAGACATTACAACCATGCCATCCCATTAATCGACAAGACCAAGGCAATTAATGTAGCACCTTACCCGTATGCACACTTCCAAAAGAACAAGATCGAAACATAAGTGGAAGAGATGCTACAGCAAGGTATTATCCAAGCTATCACATCTCCTTTTTCTTCTCCCATTCCACTGGTTAGAAAGAAAGACGAAACTTTAAGATTTTGCGCCTATTACCAAGCACTCAACCAAGCAACTGTCAAGGATCATTTTCTGATCCCAACAATTGATGATATGTTGGACAAGTTACATGGAGCAAAGTTGTTTACCAAGCTAGATCTCAAGGCCAGATATCATCAAATACGCATGAAAGAAGAGGACGTGTAGAAGAAAACATTTCAGACTCATAGTGGAAACTATGAGTACCTAGTCATGCCCTTCGGATTATGCAACGCACCCTCCACCTTTCAAGCAGCCATGAACGACATCTTCAAACCTTATTTGCGCAGGTTTGTCTTGGTTTTCTTTGATGACATTTTGGTCTATTCTAGGAACCAGGATGATCACATATAACACTAAGCAAAAGTGCTAGAAGTGTTAAGAAGAAATTGTTTTGTAATCAAGCCATACATGTGCACATTGATGCAAGAGGATCTTGAATACCTTGGTCATCCCGGCGGGCGCGACAAAGGCTTTGAGTGCATTTGGCAGTGCATGGTACAAAATTCAGGGAGCGACCGGAACATCCATGCGGGTGTGGTAGAGTCGTCTGGCTCGTTTGGCAATGTGTGGAACGAACTTCTGGGAACGACTGAAAAATCCCCGTGGACTCGGCAGAGGCATCGGACATGCTTGGCAGTGCTCGGGATGAACTTCCTAGGGTGACTAGAAAACTCCCGTAGGCTCAGAAGAGGCATCAGACGTGTTTTGCAGTGCTCGGGATGAACTTCCTAGGGTGACTAGAAAACTCCTGCAGGCTTGGAAGACGCATTGATGCATTCAGCCGTGCCAGTGGGGAGACTCTTGTCTCTCCCTGAAGTTCCTGCCACACACTGCTGAATGTGCTCGGTGCTGCTGCCACGCCCGCATGGATGCCCATGCGGATGTTCTGGTTGCCTCCGGAATTCATAGGGTGCATGCCGAACACATCTAATGCCATTGCCATGCCCACAGGGATGTTCCAGTCGCTCCAGGACATTCGTCCCGCAAATTGCCAAATGCAACCGATGCCTCTGCCGTGCCCGCAGGGTTGTTCCGGTGGCTCCCGGAAGTTCATCATGTGCACTGTTGAACACGCCCGTGGCCACTGCCGTGCCCATGTGGATGATCCAGACACTCCCTCAAGTTCATCCCAAGCACTGCCGAATGTGCCCAACACCTCTGCCCCGCCTGTGGGGATATTCTGGTCGATCCCTGAAGTTTGTCCTGTGCACTGCCCAATGCATTTGATGCCGCTGCTGCACCAGCGGGGATGTTCCAATTGCTCCCCGAAGTTCATGCCACAAACTGCTAATTTGTTAATGACCTTAGGAGGCAAAGGGAGCATGAGTGAATACGTGCAAGGCGCCAAGCAGCAAGAGAGGCAGAAACAGGCCAGAATGTGTGCGCAATAAACCTGCATGCAGCAAGTAGTGAAGCACGGCCTGGTTCTGACTCTGTCCTAACTAACTGCAGAAAGCCAAGCCAAGAAGAGAACCAGCATTGGCAGGACATGCATGAAGCAATCCAAGCAGGAGAAGGACATGGACAGCATGAAGAACTCCACCAGCAGCAGGACGTCATGGCAGGTTTGACTTAAGTAAGATGACCACGCCAAAGAGAAGTTTTGGAATGGAATGACACACCATAAGGGAAGTCCTAATCCTAGAAGGAAATGGCAAGATAAATGTCAACAGCTGTAGGAGAGTAGATAAGATAAGGACAGAAAGATTTAGTCAAAGTAGGAATTCTAGTCTCAGTAGGAATTCAAGAAAGACCAAGAATCCTAGTAGGATTAGGAAACAATGGGATAAGGTCTATCTTGATAATGTGTTAGTTGACTTAGGAAAATATATCCTAAGTGGATAAGAAATCTAAGTACTAGTTGAAATAGGATAAAGCTGTCTAATACTATAAATACAACCCATTATTTATGAGGACAGATGCTCTGAATTTTGTATATTTCTCATTCATTAATCTAGAATCAAGGTTAGCACTCTTGCTCCCATTCTTGTTTATATTTCACTTATCTTTTAAGAGTTGTCTTGAGATAACTTGGGCTTAAGTCACGGAGAAGAGTTGTCTTCCTTGCTTAAGAGCTAAGGTTAAGTTAAGAGTTGTCTTCTTCAACCAAGGCAAGTTGTGATAGGTATAAGAGTTGTGTTGCCTATCCAACATATCCTTTATATATTAGTTAATCCTGAAGGACAGCTTAGGGGATGAACATCCAAGAAAAGAACTCAAGAATCAAATGGGACAGCAAGTTAGGAAGATTTTTAGTAGGCTTGCTGACCCCTAAGGTGTAGAAAAGTTGGAAAAAAAATCGGGACCCCAACACAATTGCACCCAACGCCTCTGTCGCGCCCGCGTGGATGTTTTGGTCACTCCCCAATGTTTTTCCCATACACTGCCCAACGTGCCCGAATCCTCTGCCATAGTCATGGGGATGTTCCCCTTGCTCTCTGAAGTTCGACCCGTGCACTGTCGAACACGCCCGAAGGCTCTGCTGCTGCACGGGGATTGTTCAGTTGCTCCTGGAAGTTCATCCTGCACACTGCCGAATGCATCCGATGCCTCTCCCGCACCCACGCTGATTTTCCGGTTCCTCCGAGAAATTTTCCCCGTGCACTGTCGAACTCACCCAATGCCGCTGCTGTGCCTGTGGGGATGTTCTGTTTGCTCCCAGAAGTTTGCCCCGTGCACTGTCCAACTCGTCCGAAGCCTTTGCTGCACTAGCATGGATTTTCCAGTCACTCCCAGAAGTTCATCCAGCACACTGCCGAATGTACTCGATGCAGCTGCAGGGATGTTTCTGCTACTCCCAGAAGTTGTCCCGTGCACTGCTAAATGCGCCCAACAACTCTGCCATGCCTGCAGTGATATTCCAATCACTCCTGGATGTTTGTCTTGCACGCTACCAAACACGTCCGATGACTCTGCCGTGCCTGCGGGGTTGTTCTGGTCACTCTTGGAAGTTTGTCCTGTGCATTGCTGAAGGCAACCGACACCTCTTCCACGTCCGCTGATGTTCCGGTCACTCCAAGATGTACATCCCGTGCACTGCACAATGCACCCAAAGCCTTTTCTGCACCCATGGGGATGTTCAGGTAAATCCCAGAGGGTCGTCCTGTGCTTTGCCCAATGTGTCCGATACTGCTGCCGTGCACAAAGGGATGTACGAGTCAATCTCGGAAGTTCGTCCAGCGCATTGCTGAACACTCCCGACACATCTGCCATGCCACCGGGGATGTTTCGGTCACTCCTGGAAGTTCATCCCGAGCACTGTCAAATCTGCCCGGTGCCTCTACCATGCTCGCAGGGATGTTCCAGTCTCTCCTGCAAGTTCGTCCTGGCACTGCCGAATGTGCCCAATGCTACTACCATGTCTGCCGAATACAAAAGCTGACCGTGCCTGACACCTTTGCTATGCCTGCAGGGATGTTCCTGTCGCTCCCAGAAGTTCATCCCGCGTACTGCCCAATGTGCCGTAGCCCTTTGCCGTGCCTGCAGGGATGTGCCAGTAGCCCCTGTAGTTCGCCCCGACCACTGTCGATCACGCTGAATGCCTCTGCCACATCCGAGGGGATGTTTTGGTCGGTCTCGGAAGCTCATCCCACACACTGCCGAATTGTTGGGGTCCCCATTTTTTCCCCAACTTTTCTACACCTTAGGGGTCAGCACGCCAACTAAAACCTTCCTAACTTGCTGTCCCACTTGATTCTTGATTTCTTTTCTTATATTTATGTCCCCTTAGCTGTCCTTCAGGTTAACTAATATATAAAGGATATGTTGGATAGGCAAGACAACTCTTCAAACCTATCACAACTTGCCTTGGTTGAAGAAGACAACTCTTGACTTCAACCTAAGCTCTTAAGCAAAGAAGACAACTCTTAACCTTGTCTTAAGCCCAAGTTATCTCAAGACAACTCTTAAAAGATAACCAAAATATAAACAAGGATGGAACCAAGAATGCTAACCTGGGTTCTTGATTAATGAATGAGAAATATACAAAATTCGGAGCATTTATCCTCCTCACAAATAATGGGCTGTATTTATAGTTTTAAGACAGCTTATCCTAATTCAACAAGTAGTTAGGTTCCTTATCTACTTAGGATATGTTTTCCTAAGTCAACAAGCTTTTCTATATTAACTAAAACATTATCAAGATAGACCTTATACCATTGTTTCCTAATCCTACTAGGATTCTTGTTCTTTCTTGAATTCCTGCTAAGACTAGAATTCCTATTTTGACTAAGTCTTTTTGTCCTTATCTTATCTTCTCTCCTACAGTTGCTGAACTTCTTCTTGCCATTTCCTTCTTGGATTAGAACTTTTGCTATGGCGTATCCTTCCTCTCCAAGACTTCTCTTTGGATGGTCATCTTGCTCAAGTAAACCTGCCATGACACCTGCTGCGGCTGGAGTTCTTCACGCCGTCAATCTCCTTCTCCTGCTCGGATTGCTTCATGCATGTCTTGCCAATGTTGGTCTTCTTCTTGGCTTGGATGTCCACAGTTAATTAGGGCTAAGTCAAATCCTGGCTGTGCTTCACTACTTGCTGTATGCAGGCTTGTTACGTGCACATTCTAGCCTATTTCTACCTCTCTTGCTGCTTGTCACCTCGTGCGCATTCGCTCATGCTCCCTTCGCCTCTTAAGGTCCTCAACACGAATGCGCCCGATGATGCTGCCTGTGTTGAGGGAATGTTCCAGTCTCTCTCGGAAGTTCGTCCCATGAACTGCCAAATGCGCCTCTGCCACACCTACGGGGATGTTCCAGTAGCCCCAGGAAGTTCGTCCCATACACTGCCAAACGTGCTCGACTCCTCTGTCACACCTGCTGGGGTGTTCCAGTTGCCCAGGAAGTTCATCCTATGCACTGTTGAATGTGCCCAAGCATGCAGTCGTGCCTACAGGGATGTTCTAGTTGCTCCCTGTAGTTCATCACGAGCACTGCCAAATGCCCCGAATGCCTTTGCTGCACCTGGAGAGATCTTCCTGTCACTCCTGGAAGTTTGTCGCCACACTACCGAATGTTCTAGTCGCTCCCAGAAGTTCATCCCGGGCACTGCTGAGCAAGCTCGACGCAGCTGCCACGCCCGTGGGGATGTTCTGGTCTCTCTTAGAAGTTTGTCCCACACACAGCTGATGCATGCCTCTGTCGCACTTGCAAGGATGTTTCATTCACTCCCCGAGTTCATCCCGTGCATTGCCAAACGTATCCGATGCTGCTGCTGTGCCCCCAGGGATGTTTCAGTCGATCTCAGAAGTTTGTCCCACGCACCGCCAAACTGTTGGGGTCTTGATTTCTTGTCCTAACTTGTCTACACCTTAGGGGTTAGCACGACTTCTAAAACCTCTCTTAACTTGCTGTCCCATTTGATCCTTGAGTTCTTTTCTTTGACTGTTGTCCCCTAAGTCATCCTTTAAGATAGATTAATTTATAAAGGATATGTTGGATAGGCAAGACAACTCTTAAACCTATCACAACTTGCCTTGGTTGAAGAAGACAACTCTTGACTTCAACCTAAGCTCTTAAGCAAGGAAGACAACTCTTCACCTTGTCTTAAGCCCAAGTTATCTCAAGACAACTCTTAAAAGATAACTGAAATATAAACAAGAGTAAAAGCAAGAATGCTAACCTTGATTCTTGATTAATAAATAAAAACATACAAATTCGTAGCATACATCCATGCTAACAAATAATGGGCTGTATTTATAGTATTGGACAGCCTTATCTTAATTTAACTAGTATTATGTTCCTTATCCACATAGGACAGGTTTTTCTAAGTTAACAAGGTTTTATAAGACAACTAGCACCTTATCAAGATAGACCTTATCCACATGTTTCCTAATTTTACTAAGATTCTTGTTCTTCTTGATTAACTAATTCTATTTTGACTAAACTTCTTTATCCTTACCTTATCTTATCTCCAACAACTGCTTGTCTTTATCTTGTTGTTTCCTTCTAGGATTAGGACTTCCATATGGCGAGTCCTTCTGTCCCAAGACTTCTCCTTGACGTGGACAACTTGTTAAAGCTAAACCCTTCATGACGTCCTGCTGCTGTTGTAGTTCTTCATGCCATATACTTCCCTCTCTTGCTCGAATTGCACCATGCGTATCCTGCCAATGTTGTAGTCTTTCTTGGCACCTCTCTCACATTCACTCACGCTCCCTTCGCCTCCTAAGGTCCTCAATAATCCCCCTTTATTGAAGAATCACCTTGTCCTCAAGGTGTAAATTAGGGAAACGTTGCTGGATATCGTCATAGTCCTCCTATGTTGCTTCATCCTTGGGCAAATGACTCCACCATATGTGATATGCCTCAAGGATCTTCAATGGTGAATCAAGATCTAATGGGTATATTTTGTTTTAAGGTTTTGTGGATGAAAAGAGGTGCTGGAATATGGTATAGTTGTTGGGTGGATGAAAATTCGTAATTGGAGTAAGTTATTGGGTCTGTAGAGGTGTTTTAAGGAAGCTGAAAGGGTTTACGTACGAATTTGAAGTGAGAATGTGATAGGGATAGCTTATGAAAAGTTTAAGACGAGACAAGGGAGTTTAAATCAATATCAAGAATCAAAATAAAGAAATTAAAACTAGTTAATCAAGTTTGATAAGATCAGATCGCCACAAACAAGATTACTAGGTTGATTCGCCACACTTTAAGATAGAAAGAAGGAAGAGTGATAAGAATCGATAGATAATTCGCCACTAAACAAAGAATTTGTTTAGATAAGAATTTGGATGCAACTAAGCAAAATTTCGCTCATTCATCAAAACTACTTGATTATAAACGATAATGTTGTATTTATAGTGATGATAGCCTTTCCATGTCTAACTTATACTAAAACGCCTAATTCATCTATGATAAGGATTCTTAAGTAAATAAGGACTACTAAGTCATCTAGATTTCTATGAGGATAAGCCTAATATATTGAGGTTCCTAATCCTACTTAAAATCTTACTTGTAAAACCCTACTTGATCTCAAACTCCTTGCCTAGTGACATTTCTTGCTGCTGCTGGAATTCTCCTTAGCATGGATGTCCTTCATCAATGAGGATTAATCTTTCTTGGATGGCAGCAACATCATTTTTGTGATTGAGCACATCATCTTCCCCTTGTTGAATTGGATTTGCCCTCAAATCCTTGTCCTCAATGTCTTTGAAATCATCTTCTAAGTAAGGAGAAAGGTTCCCTGACATTGAATGTAGCAAAAACATTATAATCTCTGGGCAATTCGATCTTATAAGCATTATCATTCACCTTGTCAACAAACTCTAAAAGGACCATCAGTCCTTGGCATTAGTTTTGATTTTTTTTTCTTGTGTTGGAAATCTTTCCTTGTGTAGGTGAATCCAAACTAAATCTCCTAGTGCAAATTGAATTTTTGTTCTCTTTTTGTTTGCTAACCGTGCGTATTCTTCATTTTTCTTTTCAATTTGTTTCTTCACACTCTCATGTAGTGATTTAACAAACTTAGCCTTTTTGTTTCCATCAAAGCAAATTCTCTCTTCAATAGGCAGTGGCAACAAATCAAGAGGAGTTGTAGGATTGAATCCATAAACTATCTTAAATAGAGAATGCTTTGTTCCATTGTGCACACTTCTATTATAAGCAAACTCAACATATGATAAACAGTCATCCCAATTCTTCAAATTCTTGTTGATAACAATACAAAGTAAAGAAGAAAGGGTTCGATTTACCACTTCGATTTGTCCATCGGTTTGAGGATGACATGTTGTGCTAAAGAGTAGTTTTGTTCCAAGTCTTTTCCATAAAGTCTTCCAAAAGTAACTTAAGAATTTGACATCACGATTTGAAACAATACTTTTGGGAATCCCATGCAATCGAACAATCTCCTTCAAAAATAAATCAACAATATGTTGAGCATCATTGTCTTATGGTACGGAATAAAATGAGACATCTTGGAAAACCTGTCAATAACTACCATAACTGAATCTTTCCCCTCTGTGTCGCATGCAAACCAAGAACAAAATCCATGCTTAAATCTTCCCACGGTTGGTCTGGTACAGGCAATGGCATGTATAACCCTTGTGACATCTCCTTACTCTTGGCTTTCTTACATATCACACATCTTTCTATGACTCTTTTAACATCTTTGATCATGGTTGGCCAATAAAAGTGTTCCTTGAGTGCCTCTAATGTCTTCTTTTCTCCAAAATGACCAGCTAAACCTCTACCATGAGTTTCCCTCACTAAGTGCTCACGGATTGAACAATTTGGGATGCACAGTCTACCTTGCTTGAACAGATAGTCATCATGTCGATAGAATCCTTGCATGGCTCCTTTCTTGCACTCCTCATATATTGATGCAAACTTTGGGTCATTTTTATACTGATCTACAAGCATCTTAAAACCCATTAGTTTAACATTTAACATGGAAATTAAAGAGTACCTCCGAGATAGTGCATCAACCACAATGTTAACATTTCCTTTCTTGTACTTGATCACGTAAGGAAAAGACTCTAAGAATTCCACCCATTTGGCATGCCTTCTATTCAGCTTGCTTTGCCCCTTTAAATGCTTCAAGGACTCATGATCAGTGTGAATAACAAACTCCTTGGGTAGTAAATAATATGCCAAGTCTCTAAAGCTCTAATTAAAGCAAAAAAACTCTTTGTCATAGGTTGAGTAGTTTAATTGTGCACCACTCAACTTTTGACTAAAGTATGCTAATGGACACCCCTCTTGCATAAGAACAGCCCCAATTCCCACACCAGATGCATCACACTCCAATTCAAAAGTTTTGGTGAAATCAGGTAATGGTAAAATCAGTGCAATTGTTAACTTCTCCTTAATCAACTCAAAACTCCTTTGCGCTTCATTATTCCATTCAAAAGCCCTTTCTTTCTTATTAATTTTAGTAATAGGAGAAATTCTTCACAAACCTTCGATAAAAAGAAGCTAAACCCATGGAAACTTCTCACTTCAGCAACACTACTTGTTATAGGCCAATCTTTAATAGCCTTTACCTTTTCTTCATCAACTCCAACACCATGCTTTGACACCACATAACCAAGAAAAACTACACGAGTCTTGGCAAAAATGGCATTTCTTCAGATTGCCATACAATTTCTCTTCTCTCAGCACCTTAAACGCTTTTCTCAAATGAATTATATGTGTTTCTAAACTTCCACTGTAGATCAAAATATCATCAAAATAAACAACAACAAAATCACCAATAAAGTTCCTAAGTATGTAATTCATCAATCTCATAAAGGTGCTTGGTGCATTAGATAAACCAAATGGCATAACCATCTAATCATATAATCTAAATTTAGTTTTAAAAGCGGTTTTCTCATCCTTCATCCTAATCTGATGATAACCACTTTTGAGATCTATTTTATAAAATATAACAACACCATTTAACTCGTCAAGCATATCATCAAGTCTAGGGATAGGATAGTGATATTTTACCATAATCTTGTTGATTGCCCTACAATCCACACACATTCGCATGGTTCCATCCTTCTTCAGTACCAACAAAGCCGGTATGGAACAAGGACTCATGGATTCCCTAACATATCCCTTATCAATCAGCTTAGAAACTTGCTTTTGCAACTTTTTAGTCTCTTCTAAATTGCTTCTATAGGCTGGTCGATTTGGTAGAGTTGCCCCTTGTATGAGATCTATTTGGTGCTCAATTCCTCTGTTTGGTCGTAACCCTTTCGGTATGTCTTCTGGAAATACATCAGCAAACTCCTTTAAAATTGCTTTTACTTGAGTCAGCAGAGTAACATCTCTATTTTGAGTTACTTCTTTGACCACTAGAATAAAGATTGACTCTTTATCAAACAAAGCTTGCTTTACTACTCCTTTGTTGACGAACAAACTCTCTTTCTTTTTCTTCTCAAATTCAATTTTATCCTTCTAAATCTGCTGTGGATTAAGAGGCATTAACACAATCTTTCTGCCATCCTTAACAAAGGAATATGTATTCTTATAACCATCATGCAAAACTCTTCTATCATACTGCAAGGTCTTCCCAGTAAGAGATGACTTGCATCCATAGGGACGACATCACACAATACTTCATCTTTGTATCTACCAATTGAAAAAGGCACCAAAACTTGCTGAGTAACCTTCACATCACCATTGTTATTTAGCCACTGCAATCTATAAGGTTGGGATGTTTTAGAGTAGTTAAATTTAGTTTTTCTACCAAGGTAGTGAAAGCCACATTTGTACAACTACCTCCATCAATTATAACTCCACACACCTTATTTTGAATTGCACACCTTGTATGATAGATATTCTCATGTTGCTCATCCTCCATTTTTGCTTGTGTAGTCATGATGCGGTGAACTACAAGCATTTCTTCAATTTCAGCATGTCCTACCTCTTCTTCCTCTCCATCTTTCACTCTCTTTTCTTCTGCAGCCTCATCTTCACTCTCCAATTCTCCTTGTGAGTCCTTAAGCACCATTACCCTCCTATTTGGACATTTAGAAGCGATATGCCTATGTCCAAGGCATTTAAAGCATTTGATGTCTCGGCTCTATTTTAGAGGAATGGTTTCTACCACTTTCTCTTTTCCTTTATCAATAGCTACTGCTAACTTGCTAGGACCACTTTTCTCTACTGACTTTGCTATCTTCTTTGAAAGGGAAGTCGAATAAGTAAATGATGAATTGATATTTTTGGTAGAACCTAACCTGTACACTCCCCTCATTAGTTGTCTCTCCACCTTGATAGTAAGTTTAATCATATTTTGCAAAGAAACGTATGGTTGCAATTCTACCCTACTTGCAATTTCATACTTTAGCCAGCCAAGGAACCTTGCAATTGTTAGTTCTTCTGGTTCTTGCAAGTTACATCTCATCATAAGCATCTCATACTCTTTGACATAATCTTCCACACACATGCCCCCTTGCCTTAAACTTTGAAGCTTAAAGTACAGTTCTTGTTTGTAATATTCTGACAAAAATCTTCTCTCCATTAATCTCTTCATGACTCTCAACCTTGTCACCTCACCTAAACCTTCCCTTGTTCACCTAGTTTTCTCATTTTCCCAACATAAATTGGCATAATCATTGAATTCAAGAGCTGCCAACTTGCACTTCCTTGGTTTAGAATAATCATTGTGCTCAAATACCTTCTCTACTTTTTGCACCCATTCTATGTACTCCTCAGGTGAACTTGTTCCTCGAAATGCCAGAATCTTTAGCTTAACATCAATTCCATTATCCTTGGTATTTCTTCTCTGCCATTGTCTCTCCTTAGCTTCATTATCTATTTCCAGCTCATTAACCTCATCCTTTTCATAATAATCTGGCCCTCTAGTTGCTCGCTGCCCTTGTCATTCATGTCTTCTGGGTTATTGCTAAATGGTATTCCTTTCCACGGCTTGAATTAAACGGTCAATTTGCTCCCTCATCTCTACTTGTTAGTGTTCAAGTGCTAGGATCTTAGCTTGATCTAAACTCAATCCTTTTGGAACAGGAGGAGTTCCTTCTTCTTTAGACATAATTCTTCTTAAAAGTTTTGGGTGAATGAGTTTCTTGATTCAAAGAGGCTCTGATACCAACTGATATGCCTTAAGGATCTTCAATGGTGAATCAAGATCTAATGGGTATATTTTCTTTTAAAGTTTTGTGGATGAAAAGAGGTGTTGGAATATGGTATAGTTGTTGGGTGGATGAAAATTCATAATTGGAGCAAGTTATTGGGTCTGTAGAGGTGTTTTAAGAAAGTTGAAGGTTTATGTACGAATTTGAAGTGGAAATGTGATAGGATATCATATGAAAAGTTTAAGAAAAGAAAAGGGAGTTTCAATCAATATCAAGAATCAAAATGAAGAAATTAAAACTAGTTAATCAAGTTTGATAAGATCAGATCACCACAAACAAGATGACTAGGTTGATTTGCCACACTCTAAGATAGAAAGAAGGAAGAGTGATAAGAATCGATAGATAATTTGCTACTAAACAAAGAATTTGTTTAGATAAGAATTTGGATGCAACTAAGCAAAATTACGCTTATTCATCAAAACTGCTTGATTACAAACAATAATGCTGTATTTATAGTGATGACAGCCTTTCTATGTCTAACTTATACTAAAACGCCTAATTCATCTATGATAAGGATTCTTAAGTAAATAAGGACTACTAAATCATCTAGATTGCTATGAGGATAAGCCTAATATATTGGGGTTCCTAATCCTACTTAAACTCTTACTTGTAAAACCCTACTTGATCTTAAACTCCTTGCCTAGTGACATTTCCTACTGCTGCTGGAATTCTCCTTGGCATGGATGTCCTTCATCAATGAGGATTAATCTATCTTGGATGGCAGCAACTTCATTTCCATGATTGAGCACATGAATATGAGTACTCTCCATACAAGCCTTCTATTACGCCCATAGCTTACTATGCAAAATCCTAAGGCTTCCTTCAGTTGCTGCCCAAGGTGATCTTCCTTGAAAACGTCGGACAGTCCTTCATTCACTCATCTACATCTCCTATTTTCTTCCTCAATAATGAAATGTGAAACATCATATGTAGTTTGGAGGTTAACAGTAGTCTTAGGCAATAAGCTACTACTCCAATATGCTCAACTATTACATACGGTCCAAAATATTCTCTAGTCCAAAATATTTTCTAGCGAACTTTGCTGTAGTTGGCTTTCTGGCCTTTATTTCCTCTAGGATAGATTTTATGATAGTCACCTACCTTAAATTCTACTTCCTTTCTTCTTTTGTTTGCTTGTCTCTTCATTCAGTCCCTTACTTGCTCAAGCTGATGCTTGAGTTTCTTCAAGACCTCATCTCTTTACTGAAGTGCAACATCTACTTCATGTATGCTGCTGTTCCCCATGGTATAACTTGACATTCCCAGGGCTAAGCTTCCATATATGGCTTGGTATGGTGTCATCTTGATTGCCGCATGATAGGTAGTATTATACCACAGTTCTGCCCATGGTATGTACTCCTCCCAATAGTTTTGATGATCATGGCAAAAACAAATTAAGTATTGCTCCAAGGTTCGATTGGTTACCTTACTTTGGCCATTCGTTTGCGGATGAAAGGCAGATGAGGTGACCAAGTTGCTGTCAAGTTGTGTAAAAAGCTCCTTCCAGAACTTGCTCATGAAAACGGTATCTCTATCGGACAGCATTGTATGTGGTATGCCATGAAGTTTTACCACGTTTTTTTATGAACTCCTTGCTACTTCTCTTGCCATGTATGGTTGTTTGAGTGGCACAAAGTGTGCACTCTTGCTGAGTCTATCTACTACAGTTAATATCATTGTGTAACCCTTGCTATTAGGCATTCCTGTAATAAAGTCCATTGTTAAGTCTTCCCAAACTTGTCACAGTTCTGACAAAGCCTATAACAACCCCTTTGTCTTACCACCTTCTGGTTTTATCCATGGAAAATGTCACAATTGCTGTCTTTCTTTTTAACTTCTGCCTTGAATCCTTCCAACCAAAAGAATAGCTTGATCCGCATGTAAGTACAAAACCATCTTGAGTGTCCTCCTTCCCTGTGAGTTGTGGAAGTGATTCAAGATTTTTCCCCTTAGTCCTGGTATGTTATGTACATACACCTGCTAGTTGTGCCAAATATATCCATTCTTAAGGGTGAATTTACTAATCTTAGGGTCGAAAATTCTTGATCTTTTCCATGAGCTCGTGGCATTGAGGGTCAAATTCTATTGCTTCCTTGATTTCTGTCCATACATTCCACTCTGCTCTGCTAATGGCAGTGAGGCATGTGTCATTAGGCTCACATGCTGTCCATGATGTTTGATCTCCATTGCTTCTGGACAATTCATCTGCCACCTTGTTTTCCTTGCCTAGTTTGTAGATTATTTCATACTTGTAACCCAGCAATTTGACAAGGAACTTTTGCTGCTCTAGGGTGATAATTTTCTGCTCCATGAGACTTCTCAAGGGTTGTTGATCTGTAATGATCAGGAATTTCCTCCCAAGAAGGTAAGGTCACCATACCTTGACTGCATGGATGATGGCTAACATCTCCTTGGCGTATACTGACCATTCCTTCTTCATGGGCCCTAAGACTCTGCTTATGTATGCAATAGGTCTTCCAGCTTGACTGAGGACAGCACCTATGCCATCTTGATATGCATCAGTGTGAAGCTCAAAGATCATTACAAACTACAGGGATTTCGAACATCATTCTATGAAATTCACAATTGAGAATAGAGCCAACATTCGATAACAAAGAACAAAGAAAGGAGCCTTATTTGGCTTTTATCATTGAGATAGATTTAGAAGTCTAAATGAGATGAGAAAAAGAAAGATAGAACAAGACATGAGAATCAGTATGCACAGGGATTCCTACTCCCCTCGAGGGGGAGAGAGTGAAGCGAAGGGGGGAAACGATCCTCACCTGTATAAGCTAGTCTTTCCTGGCTGACTATTACATTTTACAGAATAGTCAGCTGTCCTAAAGTCCAGCTTCAGCTTCTCCAAAGCTGTCCTCAAGTCCAGCTTCTAAAGTACTCGAGGGGGAGCTAAGAGGGGGGAATACGTCCTCAGAAAGGGGGAGAGGGAAAGGCGCCTTGGGCAGCGCTTTCTTGGTCTAACTATCTCATTCTTGAACAAGTGATAGCGCCACTCTTACTCTTCTTTATCTAAGTGATTATTTAAATACCTTATGTGACCATTCCTCTTCTTTCTCTTTCTAAGGCTTAGCTACATTTGTTAATACTGCATCAGTGTGAAGCTCGAAGGTTTGGTTGAAGTCAGGCAGTGCTAACACTGGGGTCTCACACATAGCTTGCTTCAACAACTTAAATGCGTCTTCACTCTTCTCTGTCCATAGGAATCCTTCCTTCTTTAGCAAATCCATTAGTGGTTTTGCTATGGCACCGTATTTGCAAACAAA
Organism: Xylocarpus granatum; assembly: GCA_019650275.1. NCBI lineage: Eukaryota > Viridiplantae > Streptophyta > Magnoliopsida > Sapindales > Meliaceae > Xylocarpus > Xylocarpus granatum. The sequence goes on from BNST01000691.1 coordinate 127,751, forward strand.
TCGGCGATAGTAGCCTATCAAACCTAGAAATCCTCTAAGTTCTGTGACATTCTTTGGAGTTGGCAATGTTTGCATGGCTCCTATTTTACGTTGGTCTACCTTCACTCCTTCTTCGGATATGATATGACCGAGGTATTCAAGCTCCTCTTGCATGAATGTGCACTTGGATGGCTTGATGACGAAACAATTTCTTCTTAACACTTCTAGCACTTTTGCTAAGTGTTCTATGTGATCATTATGGTTCCTAGAATAGACCAAAATGTCATCGAAGAAAACTAAAACAAACCTGAGCAAATATGGTTTGAAGAAGTCATTCATGGCTGCTTGAAAGGGTGAGGGTGCATTGCATAGTCTGAAGGGCATGACTAGGTACTCGTAGTGTCCACTATGAGTCTAAAATGCTGTCTTTTGGACGTCCTTTTCTTTCATGCGTACTTGATGATATCTGACTTGAGATCCAGCTTGGTGAACAGCTTTGCTCTATGTAACTCTTCCACCATATTATCAATTGTTGGGATCGGAAAACGATCCTTGACAGTTGCTTGGTTGAGTGCCTGATAATTGGTGCAAAACCTCCAAGTTCCATCTTTCTTTCTAACAAGTAGAACGGGAGAAGAAAAAGGGAAAGTGCTAGGTTTGATAATACCTTGCTGTAGCATCTCTTCCTTTTGTCTTTTGATCTCGTTCTTTTGGAAGTGTGCATACCGGTAAGGTGCTACATTAATTGCTTTGGTTTCATCAATTAATGGGATGGCATGGTTGTAATGTCTTGAGGGTGGTAGTCCTTGTGGCTCTCCTAAGACATCTTAGAATTGCTCTAGTAGGTTCCTTACTCTTTTTGGTATGTCTTTGTGTGTATGATGTTCGGATGTGTTCTCCTCTTTTGTGGCCAAGAGAACCGCAAAACATTGTGCCCTTTTTCTGTATAGTCATTCAAGGGTACTTACCTCACAATGATGCGCTGCATTGGTGGTGGATGCCTTCCACGTGCAGTCCTTTCCCTTCCATTGGAAGTGCTTGGCCATGGATTCATAGTCGAACATTATCTTGCCTATGGTTTTGAGCCAAGCGTTGCCTAAAACCACATCAAGACCTGCCAGGGCTAACACATGCAGTTCTGCCTCTATTTTGACTCGTTGAATCTGCATTGCTACTGCATGGATCACTTGTGAACACTTGAGCTTCTGTCCGCTTGCAACTCTTACCTCAAAGGGTGCAATCCTTTTCGGACATAGCTGGAGTGTTTTGACCTGTTTTGTGTTGTTGAAGTTATGGGTGGCTCCACTATCAATCAACACCAAAATATTCTCGTTTATGGTTGCAAACAACCTCATTGCAGTAGGCTTGGTGGTTGCCCCTACTGCATGCAAGTTGATTTTGCCTTCTTTCGCATGATCCAGGGGAGCGTACTGCCTCAGATTCCTCCTCGCTATCCATGCAACTTTGGGTGTTTGTGCTGGCAATGGGGTTGGTGTCCAGAACACCTGACCTGTTGCATGGAATGTCTGGGTTCTTAGTGTTCAACCTGCAACCCAAATAATCCTTGTTCTGTCCAGGGAATTGAGGGTCTAAAACAAGTGCAGATGATGGCGTTTGATCAATATTTCTGCTGCTATGCATATTTTTCACTGCAGCTTGACCAATGAATGGTCTAAAGGTCTGATCTCTTGCAGCTTGTGAAGCTGTCCGTGAAAGATCAGTAAGTCCTTCAATCTGGACAGGAATATGATTAGGAACTTTGTCTTCTAATCCAGGTTTAGCCAACAAGGCAGATTGGTCCTGTACAGTCCTTGTTGGAGTATTTTCTAGTGGATAATTTGTAGGAGCATGCACTTGTAATCCATATGATTCTGCATCATCTTTAATTTGCTGTTCTTCCACTCCTGGTAGTGCTAAAGAAGATGTAAAAGTAGTAGCATAAACCTGAATAGATGAATCAGGACATTTGGTAGATGCATTATTCGTCTCATCACAAGACATCTGCATCTTTATCTTGGCATTCGAGCACACCAAGTCCTGTCCTGAAGCACTTGTGTCTTTAGTGTCACTATCATCTAGAAGTGCATATGCATCTCCTGTGCACAATTCTTTTCCTCTACTGTCATCAACTAGAATTGTTGGTGATGAAACGTCTTCACTTGTTCTCCAGATTGGCATCTCAGGAGGCAGAGATGAGTATTCCAAGTTCTGAATTGGTGCAGCACTCTCCAGATTTAATGAAGGAAAGACTTGGTCCCCATCAAACTTGTAGCAAATATTTGTGATGCTGGATGGTCCGAATCTGTCCATCAATTCTTGTGTGAACCTTGTCCAGCCAATCCTTCTACCTTCTCGGCCATAGGTGGCCTTAAGCTAATGCCACCATTGGTTGGCTCTCCCACATAGGTGATAGGATGCAAAATCAACCCTTTCACCCCTCTCTACACCTTGTTTTTCAAAGTAGGATTCTGCTTTGCAGATCCATTTAGTTGGATCTCCTTTCTCAAAGGCAGGGAACTCAATTTTTACCTTTGGCCATGTGTAGTGGCTTGGGCTGTCATAGTGTCGCAATTCCTCTCTCCTGTTTGTCTGCCAATGTTCTGCCTCATGATGACTCTGCATTCTCCTTGGCTGAAGAAGACAACTCTTAACTTCAACCTTAGCTCTTAAGCAAGGAAGACAACTCTTAACCTTAACTTAAGCCCAAGTTATCTCAAGACAACTCTTAAAAGATAACCGAAATATAAACAAGAAAGTAAGTAAGAATGCTAACCTTGATTCTTGATTATTGAATGAGAAAATAACAAAATTCGTGTGAAAAATATTGAAGAAACAAAGAAGTGTGAAAGAAAGTATTGATGAAAGAATAAAGAAGCTTGTTTTTTTCACTTCGTCAATATTTACACATCTAAGGTATTTATATACAACATCCTAACGGCTAGGTACAAGCTTATTTTACTTTTCTAACAGCTAGGTACAACACAAAATAGCATATCTTTCAATTTCAAGAACTAGCCGTTATTTCGTTCATTAGTGATTAGCTTACTAGCCGTTATTTCGTCCTTTAGTGGTTAGCTTGATATGGGCTTTGAGCTTGATATGGGTGTCCATAGGCCAATCAAAGAGTTATTTGGGCCTTTTATCTTCACCCTCAATCCCTTCATTTTCAACAATTCGTAGCTTATCAGCTCCTCACAAATAATGGGCTGTATTTATAGTCCTAAGACAGCCTTATCCTAATTTAACTAGTACTTAGGTTCCTTATCCACTTAGGATATGTTTTCCTAAGTCAACAAGCTTTTTTAAGTCAAATAAAACATTATCAAGATAGACCATATCCTTTGTGTCCTAATCCTACTAGGATTCTTGGTCTTTCTTGAATTCCTACCTAGACTAGAATTCCTACTTTATGTTGTTTTCTACAGCAGCTGGACTTCCTCTTGGCATGTCCTTCTAGGACTAGGACTTTGAATGCATATCCTTCTGCCCTTAGAATTCTTCTTGTCGCGACTATCCTATTGCTACTGAAACTCATCATGAGTGTCCTACATTAATTAGGATTAAGTCAAATACTGGTTGGGCTTCACTGCTGGGCTGCATACTTTCTGTTGCCACTCTTGTTATGCACATTTTCTGGCCCATGCTCTCCTTTGTCGCCCCATTTTCTGCCCATTGCCTTTCCTTCATACTTAGGTTCTCAACACACCGTCTTGCCTGTGGGGACGTTAAAGTTGCACCCGGAAGTTTGACCCCGCACTGCAAACATGTTGGAAGCCTCTGCGTGCCCAGGGGGATGTTCCACTAGCTCTCGGAAGTTCATCCTACGCACTGCAATGATGCCTTACACCTCCGCTGCACCTGTGGGGATGTTCCGGCCGCTCTTGGAAGTTTGTACCTTGCACTGCCCATTGCACCCAAAGCCTCTGCCACGCCCATGGGGATGTTCTGGTCAGTCCTAGAAGCTTGTCCCGATGCACTGCCAACCATGTCGGACACCGTAGCCATGCCCACGGGGATGTTCAAGTCGCTCTTGGAAGTTCATCCCGTGCACTGCAAAATGCGCCCAATGCCTCTGTTACGCCCGTGGGGATATTTTGGTCACTCCCTGAAGTTCTTGCTGCACAGTGCTGCAGTGTCCGATCCCGCTGCTGTGCCCACAGGAATGTTACGGTTGCTCCTGAAAGTTCATACCGTGCACTATCAAACACACCTGACATCTTTGCTGTGCCCACCGGATGTTCCGGCTGCTCCCGGAAGTTTGCCCTGTGCACTGCTGAACGTGTCCAATGCTGCTGATGCACTCACGAAGATGTTCCAGCCGCTCCCGAAAGTTCGTCCTGCACACTGCAAAATGCACCCAAAGCATCTGCTGTGCCTGCAGGGATGTTCCATTAACTCCTGGAAGTTAGTCCCGCACTCTTCCAAATGTGCTCAAAGCATCTGCCATTCCCGTGGTGATGTTCCGGTCACTCCAAGAAGTTTGTCCTAAGCACTGCTGAATGCATCAGACACCTCTGCCGCACCTGCAGGGATGTTCTGGTCGGTCCGGAGTTTGTCCCGCACATTGTCGAACGCTCCTGAAGCCTCTGCTGTGCCTGCAGGGATGTTTCAGTTGCACTTGGAAGTTCATCCCATGCAGTGTCCAACATGCCTGAAGCCTTTTCCATGCCCACGGGGATGTTCTGGTCGTTCCTAAAAGTTTGTCCCGAGTGCTGCTGAATGTGTCAAACGCCTCTTCTGAGCCTGCAGGGATTTTATGATCACTCCTAGAAGTTTATCCTGTGCACTGTCGAACATGCCAAAGCCGCTGCTGTGCCTGCAGGGATGTTCCAGTTGCTCCCAAAAGTTCATCCCGCGCACTGCCAAATGCACAGGAAGCATATACGTGCCCGTAAGGATGTTCTGGTCGCTCTCAGAAGTTTGTCCTGCACCCTACCGAATGTGCCCGACACCCTTGCCATGCCAGCAGGAATATTCCAGTTGCTCCCCAAAAGTTCATCCTGCACCCTACCGAATGCGCCCAACGCCCTTGCTATGCCCTCGGGAATATTCTGATCGCTCCTAGAAGTTCGTCCCGAGCACTTCTGAACTCATCCGATGCCTCTGCCGAGCCCACAAGGGTTTTCTGGTTGCTCCCCAAAGTTCATCTCGTGCACTTCCATACAAGCCCGACACCTATGCCCCACCCTACGTGGATGTTCGGGTCGCTCCTGGAAGTTCGTCCAATGCACTGCCCAATGCACCCGAAGCCTCAGATGTGCCTACACGGATGTTTCTGTTGCTCCCAGAAGTTCAACCCACACATGGCCAAGCAAAGAAGCCTCTGATGCGCCTGCAGGAATGTTCTGGTCTTTCCAGGAAGAATGTCCTGTGGACTGCCAAGTGCACCGCACCTAATGCCGGTGCCACGCCTGCCGGGATGTTCCGGTCACTCCTGGAAGTTTGTCCCGCGCACTGCCGAGCGCCCAATGCTGCTGCCGTGCCCGTGGATGTTCCGGTCACCCCCGGATATTCGTCTGCACACTGCCAAATGCGTCTGACACCTGCCGCATCCATGGGGATGTACCAGTTGCTCCCAGAAGCTTGTCCCAAGCACTACCAAATGCATCCGATGCTGCTGCAGTGCCCACAGGAATGTTCCGTCGCCCCCCGAAGTTTGTCCCATGCACTGCCAAACATGACCGAAGCCTCTGCTGCGCCCGCGGGGATGTACTAGTGGCTCCGGAAGTTCATCCCGTGCATGGCCAAGCGACCAAAGCCTCTGACATGCCTGTGGGGATGTTCCGGTCTTTCCAGGAAGAATGTCCTGTGCACTGCCAAGTGTGCCTGATGACGCTGCCGCACCTGCAGGGATGTTCCAGTCTCTCTTGGAAGTTCATCCTGCACACAGCCAACATGTCCAACACTGGTGCCACACCCGGGGATGTTACGGTGACTCCCAGAAGTTCATCCCGCACACTGCCAAATGCGTCCGTAGCTGCTGCCATGCCCATGGGGATGTTCCGGTCAATCTCAGAAGTTTGTCCCGCGCACTGCCGAATGGGCCCAACGCCGCTGCCGTGCCCGTAGATATGTTCCAGTCACTCACCATAGTTTGTCTTGCACACTGCTGATTATGTCCAATGCATCTGCCGAGCCTGCGGGGGTTTTCTGGTCACTACCGAAAGTTTGTTCCGTGCACTGCCGAATGCGCCGGACACCTTTGCCGCACCCGCAGGGATGTTCCAGTCGCTCCCAGAAGTTCCTTCTGTGCACTGTCCGCTGTAAAATACAAGATAAGGTAGGAATTCTAGTCTAGGAAGAAATTCAAGAAAGACCAAGAATCCTAGTAGAATTAGGAAACAATGGGATAAGGTCTATCTTGATAATGTTTTAGTTGACTTAGGAAAGCTTGTTGAATTAGGATATGGCTGTCATAGGACTATAAATACAGCCCATTATTTGTGAGAAGGACATATGCTACGAATTTTGTATATTTCTCATTCATTAATCAAGAATCAAAGATAAGCATTCTTGCTAACATTCTTGTTTATTTTTCGATTATCTTTTAAGAGTTGTCTTAGATAACTTGGGCTTAAGTCAAGGTTAAGAGTTGTCTTCCTTGCTTAAGAGCTAAGGTTGAAGTTAAGAGTTGTCTTCTTCAACCAAAGCAAGTTGTGATAGGTTTAAGAGTTGTCTTGCCTATCCAACATATCTTTTATATATTAGTTAACCCAAAGGACAACTTAGGGGATATAAAATAAGAAAAGAACTCAAGTTAGGAAGCATTCTAGTAGGCATGTTGACCTGTAAGGTGTAGAAAAGTTGGGAAAAAAAATTGGGACCCCAACACGAACATGTCTGACGCCTCTACCGTGCCCACGGGGATGTTCTATTCCCTCCTGGAAGTTCATCCAGCGCACTGCCGAATGTGCCCGACTCTGCTGCTGCGCCCACGGGGATGTTTCGGTCGCTCCTGGAAGTTCATCTCACGCACTACCAAATGCGCTCGAAGCATCTGCCATGCCCACAGAGATGTTCTGATTGCTCCTAGAAGTTTGTTCTGTTCACTACAAAACACAGCCGAAGCTGCTGTTGCACCCACGGGGATGTTCCGGTAACTCTCGGAAGTTCGCCCAGTGCACTGCCAAATGTGCCCGATGCCTCTACCGTGCCTGTGGGGCTGTTTTCAGTTGCTCCTGCAAGCTCCTCCCATGTACTGCTTAACGCGCCCAAAACCTCTGCTGCACCCTGGAGATTTTCCAGTAGCTCCTGGAAGTTTGTCCAATGCACTGCCAAATGTGCCCGATGCCTCTACCATGTCTGCGGGGATGTTTCGGTTGCTCTCGGATGTTCGTGCGGTGCAATACCCAACGTGCTCGAAGCCTCTGTCATGCCTGTAGGGATGTTCCGGTGGCTACTGGAAATTCATCCCATGCGCTGCCCAACACACCTGAAGCCTCTGCCGTGCTTGCAGGGATGCTTCGATCGCTCCCGGAAGTTCATCCCATGCACTGCCCAACACACCACAAGCCTCTGCCGAGCCTGCGAGGATGCTTTGGTCGCTTTGGGAAGTTTGTCCTGCACACTGCCAAACGTGTCCAATGCCGCTACTGTGCCCGGGGGGATGTTGAGGTCGGTCTCCTAAGTTCGTCTCGCATGCTGCCCAACTTGCCCGAAGCCTCTGCTGAGCCCGCAGCGATGTTCCGGTTGCTCTTCGATGTTCGTGTTGTGCACTGCCCAGCGCGTTTGAAGCCTCTGATACACCAACGGGGATGTTCCAGTTGCTCCTGAAAGTTCATCCCGTGCACTTCTGAACACGCCCGAAGCCTCTGTCGTGCCTGCAGGGATGATCTGATCAATCCCGAAAGTTCGTCTTGAGCACTGCAGAACGTGCCCAATACCGCTGCCACACCTAAGGGAATATTCTGATCGCTCCCAGAAGTTCATCCTGTGCATTGCCCAACTTGCCCGATGCCTCTGCCAAGCCCACAGGGATGTTCTAGTCACTCTCAGAAATTCAAATCATGCACTACCCAACGTGCCCAAAGCCTCTGCTGCACCTGCTGGGAGATTCCAGTTGCTCCTGAAAGTTCATCCCACGCTTTGCCAAACGTGTCCCACACTGCTGCCACGCCCGCGACGATGTAGCGGTTGAACCCAGAAGTTTGTCTTGTGCACTAACAAACATGCCTGACCCCTCTGCCATGCCCAAAGGGATGTTCCATTCGCTCCCAGAAGTTCATCCCGTGCACTGCTGAATGTGCCCAAAGCTCTGCGGGGCTTCTGAGATTTTTCAGTCGCTTCAGGAAGTTGGTCCTGCCCACTGCCCAACTGCTGAGAACCTTAGGAGGCAAAGGGAGCGTGAGCAAATGCGCGTGAGGTGCCAAGCAACAAGAGAGGCAGCAACAGGCCAAAAAGTGTGCGCAACAAGCTTGCACGCAGCATGCAGTGAAGCATGGCCAGGTTTTGACTCTGTCCTAATTGACTGCAGAAATCCAAGCCAAGAAGAACACCAGCATTGGCAGCGACACAATCCGAGCAGGAGAAGGACATGGGCGGCATGAAGAACTTCAGTAGCAGCAGGATGACATGGCAAGTTTGACTTCAACAAGATAATCACGTCAAAGAGAGAGTCTTGGAATGGAAAGGACAGGCCATATGGAAGTCCTAATCCTAGAAGGAAACACCAAGATGAAGGTCAGCAGCTGTAGGAGAGGAGATAAGATAAGGATGTTAAAGATGAAGAGATTGAGGGTGAAGATGAAAAGCCCAAATAACTCTTGGATTGTAATGATAAAAGGATATGTTGGATAGGAAAGACAACTCTTAAACCTATCACAACTTGCCTTGGTTGAAGAAGACAACTCTTGACTTCAACCTAAGCTCTTAAGCAAGGAAGACAACTCTTCACCTTGTCTTAAGCCCAAGTTATATCAAGACAACTCTTAAAAGATAACCGAAATATAAACAAGAATATAAGCAAGAATGTCGAAGCTTGATTTATGATTAATGAATAAAAGCTTACAAATTCGGAGCATATGTCCATGCTAACAAATAATGGGTTGTACTTATAGTATTGGACAGCCCTTTCCTAATTTAACTAGTACTTAGTTCCTTATCCACTTAGGACAAGTTTTCCTAAGACAACTAGAATCTTATCAAGATAGACCTTATCCAAATGTTTCCTAATTCTACTAGGATTCTTGGTCTTCTTGATTGACTAATCCTATTTTGACTAAACTTCTTTATCCTTGTCTTATCTCCTACAGCTGCTGGTCTTTATCTTGTTGTTTCCTTCTAAGATTAGGACTTCCTTATGGCATGTCCTTTTGTCCCAAGACTTCTTCTTGATGTGAACAACTTGTTGAAGTCAAACCCTTCATGACGTCCTGCTGCTGCTGGAGTTCTTCATGCCGTACACATCCTTCTCCTGCTTGAATTGCACCATGCGTATCCTGCTGATGCTGGAGTCCTTCTTGGCTTGAATGTCCTTGGTCAATTAGGATAAGGTTAGAACCTGGCTGTGCTTTACTGCATGCCATGTGCAAGCTTGTTGCATGTATGTTCTGCGCCAGTAGCTGCCTCTCTTGCATCCTCCTATGCCGCTCACGCTCCCTTTTCCTCCTAAGGTCCTCAACAATCCCCCTTTCTTGAAGACTCACCTTGTCCTCAAGGTGGAAATAAGGGAACCATTGCTGGATATCATCATAGTCTTCCCATGTTGCTTCATCCTTGGGCGAATGACTCCACAATATGAGAACTCTCCATACTGGCCTTCTATTGCACCATAGCTTACTATACAAAATCCTAAGGCTTCCTTCAGTTGCTGTCCCAGGTGATCTTCCCTGAAAATGTTGGGCAGTCCCTCATTCACTTGTCTCACATCTCCTATCTTCTTCCTCAACAATGAAATGTGAAACACCGGATGTAGTTTGAAGGTTAACGGTAGTCTTAGGCGATGAGCTACTGCTCCAATATGCTCAACTACCTCATACAGTCCAAAATATTTTCTAGCCAACTTTGCTGTAGTTGGCTTTCCGCCTTTATCTTCCTTCTAGGATGGATTTTATGATAGACATAGTCACCTACCTTAAATTCTTCTTCCTTCCTCCCTTTGTCCGCTTGTCTTTTCATTCGGTCCCTTGCTTGCTCAAGCTCATGCTTGAGTTTCTTCAAGACATCATCTCTTGACTGAAGTGCGACATCCACTTCATGTATGCTGCTGTTCCCCATGGTAGAGCTTGACATTCCAGGGGGTAACCTTCCATATATGGCATGGTATGGTATCATCTTGATTGCCGCATGATAGGTAGTATTATACCACAGTTCTGCCCATGGTATGTACTCCTCCCAATCATTTTGTTGATCATGGCAAAAACACCTTAAGTACTGCTCTAGGGTTTGATTGGTTACCTCACTTTGGCCATCTGTTTGTGGATGAAAGGTGGATGAGGCGACCAAGTTGCTGCTGAGCTGTGTGAAAAGCTCCTTCCAGAACTTGCTCATGAAAATAGTATCTCTATCGGACAGCAATGTCTGTGGTATGCCATGAAGTCTTACCATGTTTTTGATGAACACTGCTGCGCCCATAGGGATATGCCAGTCGCTCCCGGAAGTTCATCCCGCACACTGCAGAACACGCTTAATGACTGCTGTGCCTACAGGGAAGTTTCGGTCGCACCTGGAAGTTCATACTGCAGATTGCCAAATGAGACCGATGCCTTCGCCGCACCTGTGGGGATGGTCCAGTTGGTCCTGGAAGTTTGTCCCGTGCACTGCCCAATGTGCCTAAAACCTCCGCCACATCTGCAGGGATGTTATGGTCATTCTTGGAAGTTCATCCTGCAGACTAGTGAATGTGTCCTAAGCCGCTGCCACACCTGCAGGGATGTTCTGGTCGCTCCCAAAAGTTCATCCTGTGCAATGCTGAATCCAGCCGATGCCTCTGTTGTGCCCGTGGGAATGTTCTGGTTGCTCCCAACAGTTCATCCTCTGTGCTGCCAAACGTGCCTGATGCCTCTGCCGCGCTTGTAGGGATGATCTGGTCGTGCCCAGAAGTTCATCCCGAGCACTGCTGAATGTGTCTGACACCTCTATCGGGCCCACGTGGACTTTAAGGTCACTCCTGGGAGTTCATCCCTTGCACTACAGAATGTGTCCCATGCCACTGCCACACCCATGGAGATGTTTTAGTTTCTTTTGGAAGTTCATCTCATGTACTGTCTAATGCGCCCGATGCCTCTGTGTTGAGAACCTAAGTATGCAGGAAAGGCAACGGGTAGAAAATGGGGCAGCAAAGGAGAGCATGGGCCAGAAAATGTGCACAACAAGACTGGCAAACACAAGTGTGCAGCCTGGCAGTGAGGCCTGGGCGTTCCTAATCAATGAAATCCAGCAACAAGAGTTCCAGCAGAAGAAATATATTTGTATCAAGAAGAACTCCAGCAGCAGTAAGACATTTATGCCAAGCAGAGTTCTAGCAAGCAGCAGGACAGCCATGCCAAGCAGAACTCCAGCAGTAGCAAGACATCCATGCCAAGAAGAGTTCTATCAGCAGCAGGACACTCATGATGAGTTGCAGTAGCAATAGGATAATCGCGACAAGAAGAATTCTAAGGGCAGAAGGATATGCATTCAAAGTCCTAGTCCTACAAGGATTAGGCAAGAGGAAGTGTGGCTGCTGTAAAATACAAGATAAGGTAGGAATTCTAGTCTAGGTAGAAATTCAAGAAAGACCAAGAATCCTAGTAGAATTAGGAAACATTTGGATAAGGTCTATCTAGATAATGTTTTATTTGACTTTAAAAAGCTTGTTGACTTAGGAAAACATATCCTAAGTGGATAACGAACCTAAGTACTAGTTAAATTAGGATAAGGCTGTCTTAGGACTACAAATACAGCCCATTATTTGTGAGGAGTTCATAAGCTATGAATTTTGTTATTTTCTCATTCACTAATCAAGAATCAAAGGTAAGCATTCTTGCTCACATCCTTGTTTATATTTTTGGTTATCTTTTAAAAGTTGTCTTGGGATAACTTGGGCTTAAGTTAAGGTTAAGAGTTGTCTTCCTTGCTTAAGAGCTAAGGTTGAAGTTAAGAGTTGTCTTCTTCAACCAAGGCAAGTTGTGATAGGTTTAAGAGTTGTCTTGCCTATCCAACATATCCTTTTGTCATTAGTTAATCCCAAGGGACAGTTTAGGGTACAAGAACCAAAGGGACAGGAAAGGCAACGGGCAGAAAATGAGGAAGCAAAGTAGAGCATGGGCCAGAAAATGTGCACAACAAGCAACAGCAAGTATGTAGCACAGCCGTGAAGCCTGGCCAGTATTTGACTTAATCCTAATTAATGAAGGACATTCACACCAATAGGAGTTCCAACATAAGAAGGATAATCGCATGAGAAGAGTTCTAGCAGTAGGAGGACATCTACGCCAAGCAGAGTTCCAGCAGCAGCAGGACATCCATGCCAAGAAGAGTTCTATCAGCAGCAGGACACGCATGATGAATACTAGTAGCAATAGGCTAGTCATGACAAGAAGAATTCTAAGGGCAGAAGGATACATATTAAGAGTCCTAGTCCTAGAAGGATAAGCCAAGAGGAAGTCCAGCCACTGTAGAATACAAGATAAGGTAGGAATTCTAGTCTAGGTCAAAATTCAAGAAAGACCAAGAATCCTAGTAGAATTAGGAAAGATTTGAATAAGGTCTATCTTGATAAGATTTTGGTTGTCTTAGGAAACCTTCTTGACTTAGGAAAATTTGTCCTAAGTGGATAATGAACTTAAGCGCTAGTTAAATTAGGAAAAGGCTGTCCAATACTATAAATACAGCCCATTATTTGTTAGCATGGACATATGCTCCGAATTTGTATATTTTCATTCATTAATCAACAATCAAGGTTAGCATTCTTGCTTCTATTCTTGTTTATTTTTTGGTTATCTTTTAAGAGTTGTCTTGAGATAACTTGGGCTTAAGACAAGGTGAAGAGTTTTCTTCCTTGCTTAAGAGCTTAGGTTGAAGTTAAGAGTTGTCTTCTTCAACCAAGGCAAGTTGTGATAGGTTTAAGAGTTGTCTTGCCTATCCAACATATCTTTTATTCATTAGTTAATCCCAAAGGACAGCTTAGGGGATGTAAGTCTAAGAAAAGAACTCAAGAATCAAACAGGACAGCAAGTTATGAGAAGTTTTAGAAGTTGTGCTAACTTCTAAAGTGTAGAAAAGTTGGTACAACAAATCGGGAACCAAATAGTTCGGCAATGAGCGGGATGAACTTCCAGGACCGACCTGAATATCCCCGTGGGTGTGGCAGAGTCATCAGGCGTGTTTGGCTGTACACGGGATGAACTTCTGGGAAAGACCGGAAAATCCACGCGGGCTCGACTTAGGCATCAGATGCATTTGGCAGTGCTCAAGATGAACTTCCAAAAGTGACCGGAACATCCCTGTAGGTGAATAAGAGAAGTTGGCCACATTCAAAAGTTTGCAGGATGAACTTATGGGAGCGACCAAAACATTCCCGTGGGCATGGCAGCGGAGTTGGACACGTTTGGCAGTGTGCGGGATGAACTTCTGGGAGCGATTGGATCATCCTTACAGGCGCGGCAGAGGCATCAGGCACGTTTGGCAGTGCACAGGATGAACATTGAGGAGTGACTGGAACATCCCTGCGGGCACAGCAGCAGCATCGGGCAGCGTTGGACACATTCGGCAGTGCACGGGATGAACATTCGGGAGTGACCAGAACAACCCTGCAGGCACAGCAATGGTGTTGAACACATTTGGCAGTGCTCTGGACAAACTTCCGGGATCGACCGGAACATCCATGCAGGTGCGGCAGAGGATTCACATTCCGGGAGCGAATGGAACATCAACGTAGGTGCGGCAGAAGCTTTGGGTGCGTTCTGCAGTGCATGGGACGAACTTCCAGGAGTGATTGGAACATCCCCACCGGTGTGGCTGCGGCATCAGACACGTTTGCTAGTGCACAGGATGAACTTTCAAAAGCAACCAAAACATATCCCCAGATGCAGAAGAGGCATTGGGCGCTTTTGAAAGTGCGCGGGATGAACTTCTTGGAGCGACGGGAACATCACTGCAGGCGCCGCAGCGGTGTGGGGTGCACGGGATGAACTTTTGGGAGCGACCGGAAAATCCCTGTAGGCTTGGCAGAGGCATTGGATGTGTTCGGCAGTGCTCCGAACGAACTTCCGGGAGCGACCAGAACATCCCTGCAGGCCTGGCAGAACAAACTTCTAGGAGCAACCAGAAAATGCCCGTGGGCTTGGAAGAGGCGTCAGATGCATTCTGCAGTGCTCGGGACGAACTTCTTGGACCGACTGGAACATCACTGCAGGCACAGCAAGGCTTTGGTGTTGGAGTGCACGGGATGAACTTTTGGGAGCGACAGGAAAATCCCTGTAGGCTTGGCAGAGGCATTGGATGTGTTCGGCAGTGCTCCGGATGAACTTCTGGGAGCGACCGGAACATCCCTGCAGGCCTGGCAGTACAAACTTCTAGGAGCAACCAGAAAATGCCTGCGGTCTTGGAAAAGGCATCAGATGCATTATGCAGTGCTCGGGACGAACTTCTGGGAGCAACCAGAACATTCCCGCGGGCGCAGCAGAGGCATCGGGTGCATTCGGCCATGCACGGGACGAACTTTCAAGAGCAACTGGATCATGCCCGCGGGCTCGTCTGAGGCATCAGACACATTTGGTAGTTCTTAGGATGAACATACAAGAGCAACTGGAGTGCGGCAGAGGTGTCAGACATGTTTAGCAGTGCACGGGATGAACTTCTGGAAGTGACCGGAACATCCCTGCAGGAGCAGCAAAGGCTTCAGGCACGTTGAGCAGCACTTGGGATGAACTTTCAGGAACGACCAGAACATTCCCGTGAGTGAGGCAGTGATTGGGTGCATTCTTGTTGAGGACCTTAGGAGGCAAAGGGAGCGTGAGAGAATGCACGCAAGGCACCAGGCAGCAAGAGAGGCAGCAACTGACCAGCAAGTGCATACAAACCAGCATGCATGCAGCAAGAAGTGAAGCACGGCGAGGTTCTGATTCAGTCCTAATCAATTGCTAAAATGAAAGCCAAGAAGAAGACCAGCATTGGCAGGACAGGCATGAAGCAGTCCGAGCAGGAAACGGAGAGTGACGGCATGAAGAATTCCAGCAGCAGCAAGACGTCTTGGCAGGATTACCTTGACAAGATGACCATGCCAAGGAGAATTCTTGGAGAGGAAGGACTCCACAGCAAGAAGTCTAATTCAAGAAGGAAACGGCAAAGAAGAAGTCAGCAGCTCTAGGAAAGAAGATAAGATAAGGACAGAAGGACTTAGTCAAAGTAGAAATTCTAGTCTTAGTAGGAATTCAAGAAAGACCAAGAATCCTAGTAGGATTCGGAAACAATGGATAAGGTCTATCTTGATAATGTTTTATTTGACTTAGAAAAGCTTGTTGACTTAGGAAAACATATAGTAAGTGGATAAGGAACCTAAGTACTAGTTAAATTAGGATAAGGCTGTCTTAGGACTATAAATACAGCCCATTATTTGCGAGGAGCTCATATGCTACAAATTTTGTATATTTCTCATTCGTTAATCAAGAATCAAAGGTAAGCATTCTTGCTCACATTCTTGTTTATTTTTCGATTATCTTTTAAGAGTTTTCTTGAGATAACTTGGGCTTAAGTCAAGGTTAAGAGTTGTCTTCCTTGCTTAAGAGCTAAGGTTGAAGTTAAGAGTTCTCTTCTTCAACCAAGGCAAGTTGTGATAGGTTTAAGAGTTGTCTTGCCTATCCAACATATCTTTTATATATTAGTTAACCCGAAGGACAGCTTAGGGGACATAAATATCAGAAAAGAACTCAAGAATCAAACGGGACAGCAAGTTAGGAAGGATTCTAGTAGGCATGCTGACCTCTAAGGTGTAAGAAAGTTGGGGAAAAAAATTGGGACCACTAACGGTTCTGCAGTACGCGGGATGAACTTCTGTCAGCGACCGGAACATCACCGCGACTGCCGCAGTGGCATCAGATGCATTTGGCAGTGCCCAGGATGAACTTCCATGGGCCATAGGAATATCCCCGCGGGGTTGGCAGAGGCATTGGACGCACTCGGTAGTCTCAGGATGAACTTTCGCGAGCGACCGGTACATCCCCACCAGCGCAGCAGTGGAGTCGGGCACATTTGGCAGCGCACGGGTCAAAGTTCTGGGAGGGATCAAAACATCCCTTTGGGTGTGGGAGAGGCTTCAAGCGTTTGGGCAGTGCATGGGATGAGCTTCCAGGAGTGACTAGAACATCCCCGTGGGCACAGCAGAGGCATCGAGCGTGCTTGGCAGTGCACGGGACAAACTTCCGTGAGCCACCAAAATATCCCTGCAGGGTCGGTAGAGGCATTGGATGCATTCGGCAGTGCTTGGGATGTACTTCTGGGAGCGATCGGAACATCCCCGCAGGCGCAGCAGTGGAATTGGACACATTTGGCAGTGCATGGGACAAACTTCCGGGAGCAATTGAAACATCCCTTCGGGCGTGGGAGAGGCTTCAGGCGTGTTCAGCAGTGCGCAGGATGAACTTCCGGCATGACTGAAACATCCTCCCAGGTGCAGCAGCGGCATTGTGCATGTTTGGCATTGCGCGGGATGAACTTCTGGGATCAACCGGAAAATCCCCACGGGTGCGTTCAGCAGTGTGCAGGATGAATTTACAAGAGCGACCGGATCATCCCCACGGTCACAGCAGCGGCATCGGACATGTTCGGTTGCACGAACGATGAGCTTCCGAGAGCAACCAGAACATCCCAATAGGTGCGCGGCAGAGGCGTTGGGCGCATTCGGCAGTGCACGGAATGAACTTCCAGGAGTGACCGGAACATCCCATGGGTGCGGCAAAGGCATCGGCCGCATTCGGCCATGCATGGTATGAACTTCCAGGGGCAACCGCAATATACCCGTGGGAGCAACAGAGGCGTTGGGCACATTCAGCAGTGTGCAGGATGAACTTCTGCGAGTGACTTGTATATCCCCACGGGCTGTAGAAGCAGCGTCGGACATGTTCAGCAGTACACGGGACGAACTTCTGGGAGCAATTGCAACATCCCTGCGGGTGCAGCAGAGGGATCAGGCACATTTGGCAGTGCACGGGATGAACTTCAGGGGGCGACCAAAAAATTCCTCTGGGCTCGGCAGTGCATCGGACGTGTTCGGCAGTGCTCAGGAGGAACTTCTAGGAGCGACCGGAACATCCCTGCAGCCGCGGCAGCAGCATCGACATGTTTGGTAGTGCAAGAACAAAATTCCAGGAGCGACCAGAACATCCTGGCAGGCATTGCAGTGGCATTGATTGCATTCACCAATGTGTGGGAGAACTTTGGGTGCGACCGGAAAATCCTATTGGGCGTGGCAGCAGCTTCAGGCGCATTTGGGCAGTGCGTGGGTCGAACTTCCTGGAGCGACCGGAACATCGCCACAGGTATGACTACAGTGTCAAGTGCATTTGGCAGTGTGCAGGACAAACTTCTGGGAGTGACCGGAACATCCCCGCGGGCGCGTTGGGCAGTGTGCAGCTTGAACTTCCAGGAGCAACCATAACATCGCTGCAGGCTTCGTAGAGGCATCTGGCACGTTTGACAGTGCGCAGGATGAACATGCGGGAGCGATCAAAACATTCCTGCAGGCGCTGCAGCGGCTTCAGACACATCCGGCAGTGCACAGGATGAACTTCTCGAAGCCACCAGTACATTCCTGCAGGCGCGGCAGTGGCGTTGGACATGTTTGGCAGTGCCTAGGACAAACTTTCTGGAGCAACTAGGACATCGTTGCGGGCATGGATGAGCTTTCGACTGCATTCGGCAGTGTGCAGGACAAACTTTTGTAAGTGTTTGGAAGTATTGGGTACATTTGGCACTGCAAGTGATGAACTTCCGGGAGTGATTGAAACATCCCCACAGGTATAGTAGCCACATCAGTGTATTCGGCAGTGCACCGGATGAACTTCAGTGAGCGACCTGAATATCCCCATGGCGTGGAAGCGGTGTCAAACATGCTCAGCAGTGTGTGGGTGAACTTCCAGAAGCGACTGTAACATCCCCATGGGCGCAGCAGAGGCTTGGGGCGTGTTTGGCAGTGTACGGAACAAACTTCCGGGAGAGACTAATGCATCCCCGCGGGCACTGGAGTGGTATCGGGCACCTTGGCAGTATGCAGGACGAACTTCCAGGAGTGACATGAATATCCCTGCAGACGCTAGAGTGGTATCGAGCACATTCGGCATTGCATGGGACGAACTTCTGGGACTGACCGGAATATCTCTACAAGCCTGGCAGAAGCATCAGGTGCATTTGTCAGTGCATGAGAAGAACTTTCAGGTTCAACCGGAAAACCCTGCGAGCGTGGTAGAGGCTTCGGGTGCGTTGGGCAGTGCACGGGTCGAACTTCCTGGAGTGACTGGAACATCGCCACGGGCACAGACTGTGGTGTCAGGCACATTTGGCAGTGTGCAGGACGAACTTCTAGGAGTGACCGGAACATCCCTGTGGGCCCGTTGGGTAGTGTGCAGGTCAAAGTTCTGAGAGCGACCATAACATCTTTCCAGGCTTGGTAGAGGCATCTAGCATGTTTGACATCGTGCAGGTCAAACTTCTGGGAGCGACCATAACATCGCCGCAAGCTTGGTAAAGGCATCTGGCACATTTGACACTGCGCAGGATGAACATGCGAGAGTGATCAAAACATTCCTGCAGGCACGACAGCGGCTTTAGACACGTCCGGTAGTCCACGGGATGAACTTCTCGGAGCAACCAGTACAGTCCTTCCGGTGTGGCAGCGGTGTTGGACACGTTTGGCAGTGCCCAGGACAAACTTCCTGGAGCAACCAAAACATCCCTGCGGGCGTGGCAAAGCTTTCGAGTGCATTACCCAGAGTGCAGGACGATGTCTGGAACATCCGGCGAGCATGGCAATGCCATCGGGCACATTTGGTACTGCAAGGGACGATCTTTCGGGAGCAAGCGGAATATCCCTGCAGTCACAGCAAACACATCTGCCACGTTCAGCAGTGCACAGTACAAACTTTGGGGAGCGACTGGAACATCACCTGGGGCGTGTCTGTGGGAAGAGCTTCTGGGAGTGACCGTAACAACTCTGCAGGCGCAGCAGCTATGTCGGTTTGGTTTGACTGTTTATGGGACACGTATGGCAGTGCTCAGGATGAACTTCCGGGAGCGACCGAAACATCCCTGAGGACGCAGCAGAGGTGTCGGGCATGTTGGGCAGTGGGCAGGATGAACTTCTAGGAGCTACCAGAACGTCACTGAAGGTGAGGTAGAGGCATCAAGCACTTGTCAGTGTGCAGGATGAACTTTGGGAAGCCATCGAAACCACCCCGCGGGTGCGGTAACTACATTGGGTGCGTTCAAAAGTGCACGGGATGAACTTTGGGAAGCCACTGGAACAACCCATGGGCGTGCAACTTTGTTGAGCACATTCTGCAGTGAACAGGACAAACTTCTGGGAGCGATTGAACATCCCTGGGGGTGCGGCAAAGGTGTTGGGCATATCAACCATGCACGGGATGAACTTCTGGGAGCGACTGGAAAATCTCATTGCACTTGGCAGAGGCATCGGACATGTTCAGCAGTTCTCAAGACAAACTTCCAAGAGCGACTGGAACATCCTAGTAGGTAGGCATGACAGAGGTGCTGGGTGCACTCAGCAGTGTACTGGACAATCTTTTGGGAGCAACCAGAACATTCCTGCAGGTGCAGCAGCTATGTCGGACAAGCTCGGCAGTATGCGGGATGAACTTGCTAGAGGGATGGGAACATCCCTGAGGCTTCGGGGGCATTGAGTAGTGTATGAGACAAATTCCCATGAGTGACCAGAACATCCACACAGCCATGGCAGAGGTGTCGTGCGCATTTGGCAGTGCACAAGATGAACTTCATGGAGCAAACGGAACATCCCCACGGGCGCGGTAGAGGCAACAGGTGCATTTGGCAGGGCATGGGACAAACTTCTGGAGGCAACCAGAACATCCCCGTTGACACAACAACAGTGTCGGGCACATTGAGCAGTGTGTGGGACAAACTTCCAGGAGCAATCAGAACATCACCACGGGTGAGGCAGAGGCATTGGACTTGGTTGCCAGTGTGCGAGATGAACTTTTGGGAGTAACCGGAACATCCTTCCGGGCACAGCAGAGGCATCAGGTGCATTCGGCAGTGCGCTGGATGAATTTTTAGGAGCAACCGAACATCCCTCTGGTTCAGGAGAGGCAGCGGATGTGTTTGGCAGTGTGGGACGAACTTACAGGAGCGAAGAGAAGATCCCCGCGGGCGCAGAAGCAGCATCGGACACATTTAGCAGTGTGCGGGATGAACTTCTAGGAGAAACCAGAGAAACCCCACGGGCAAGTCTTAGGCTTCGGGTGCATTGGTTAGTGTGCAGGACAAACTTCTAGAAGCAACTGGAACATCCCCTCGGGTGCAGCATAGGCATCAGGCACATTCAGCAGTGCATGGAACAAACTTTTGGGAGTGACCAAAACATCCCTGCAGGCGCAGCAGAGGTGTCAGATGTGTTCAGCAGTGTGCAGGACGAACTTTTGTGTATGACCAAAATATCCCTGCGGGTGAAGCAGACGTGTTGGACACATTCATGTTGAGGTCCTTAGGAGGCAAAGGGAGCGTGAGCAAATGCGCAGAAGGCACCAAGCAGCAAGAGAGGCAGAAACAAGCCAGAATGTGCGCACAACAAGCCTGCACACAGCAAGCAGTGAAGCATGGCCAGGTTCTGACTCAGTCCTAATTGATTGCAAAAATCCAAGCCAAGAAGAACACCAGCATTGTCAGGACACACATGAAGCAATCCAAATAGGAGAAGGAGATTGACGGCATGAAAAACTTCAGCAGCAGCAGGACGTCATGGCAGGTTTGACTTCAACAAGATGTTCATGTCAACGAGGAGCCTTGGAATGGAAGGACATGCCATAATGGAAGTTCTAATCCTAGATGGAAACGGCAAGAAGAAGTTCAGCAGCTGTAGGAGAGGAGATAAGATAAGGACAAAAAAGACTTAGTCAAAGTAGGAATTCTAGTCTAAATAGGAATTTAAGAAAGACCAAGAATCCTAGTAAGATTAGAAACTAGTGAGATAAGGTCTATTTTGATAATGTTTTAGTTGACTTAGAAAAGCTTGTTAACTTAGGAAAACATATGCTAAGTGGATAAGGAACCTCAGTGTTAGTTGAATTAGGATAAGGCTGTCATAGGACTATAAATACAACCCATTATTTGTGAAGAGGAGATATGCTCCAAGTTTTGTATATTTCTCATTCATTAATCAAGAATCAATGTTAGCATTCTTGCTTCTATTCTTGTTTATATTTCGGTTATCTTTTAAGAGTTGTCTTGAGATAACTTGGGCTTAAGACAAGATTGAGAGTTGTCTTCCTTGCTTAAGAGCTTAGGTTAAAGTCAAGAGTTTTCTTCTTCAACCAACGCAAGTTGTGATAGGTTTAAGAGTTGTCTTGCCTATCCAACATATCCTTTTTATATATTAGTTAACCCAAAGAACAGCTTAGGGGATGTAAATATAAGAAAAGAACTCAAGGATCAAATAGGACAGCAAGTTAGGAAGATTTTTAGTAGGCGTGCTGACCCTTGAGGTGTAGAAAAGTTTGGGAAAAAATCAGGACCCTAACAAATTGGTGCTCTCGTTGAGAGGTCAGCACAATCACCAGTTGAGAGGTAGCACAATCATCCCAATAAATTAGTGCTCTAGTTGAGACATCAGCCCAGACACCAATCAATTGCAAGGCATCACGGTTACCATGTCATCTAGGCAACATTCACCTCGCACCACAAGAACAGACAAGGGGAAGATTTCTCAGTCACCAACCTTGAAATAATCCTTGCCTTGGAGAGGAACCAGAATGCAATCAATGACCAGGGTAGGTGATATCAAACACCAACTATCATCTATCATTCATTCTCTTGAACAATTGAAGAGAGATACACCCCGAGTGGCCGAAAAACAAGTCCAAACTGAGCAGGGCAGAAACAGCCACCTACCACAAATGTCTAGGAGGCTTCAATCAGAAATCACACAGCACCAAGTGCATGAGGAAGATTCTGACCAGAAGCAGCTTCCCTCTCAAGAAAGGGGGAAAACACGCATGAGTTTGGGAAGCAGGGGGGTAGACTTCACCAAACGAGCACCTACCCCATCATCGCTACAATGATTATAGTGATGATGAGGAGGTGCTGGACAGAAGGCCCTGCATCATGGCAACCAAGAAGGGTATGCAATCACCCTGAGGTAGAACCATGGCACACCACAAGGAGGGAGGATTGGCACTACGACAGCCCAAGCCATTACACACGGCCTAAGGTAAAAATTGAATTTCCTACCTTTGAGAAGGGAGATCCAACCGAATGGATCTCCAAGGCTGAATTTTACTTTGAGAAACAAGGTATTGAGAGAGGTGAAAGGGTTGATTTTACATCCTATCACCTATGTGGGAGAGCCAACCAATGGTTGCGTTGGCTTAAGGCCACCTATAGCCGAGAAGGAAGAAGGATAGGCTGGACAAGGTTCACACAAGAGTTAGTGAACAGATTTGGCCACCACTAATGCAGCGTATCATTCTGAGGTAAGTAACCTTGAAACAACTATATAGAAAAGAGGGCATAATGTTTTGCGGTTCTCTTGGCCACAAAGGGGGAAAACACAGCCAGAACATTATATACACAAAGACATACCAATGGGAGTAAGGAACCTACTGGAGCAATTCAGAGATGTCTTAAGAGAGCCACAAGGACTACCACCCTCAAGACATTACAGCCATGCCATCCCATTAATCGACAAAACCAAGGCGATTAATGTAGCACCTTACCGGTATGCACACTTCCAAAAGAATGGGACCGAAAGGACAAGTGAAAGAGATGCTACAACAAGGTATTATCCAACCTAGCACTTCCTCTTTTTATTCTCCTATTCTACTTATTAGAAAGAAAGACGAAACTTGGAGGTTTGCACTGATTACCAAGCACTCAACCAAGCGACTGTCAAGGATCATTTTCGGATCCCAACAATTGATGATATGCTGGACAAGTTACCCGCTGGGATGCTTCCGGCTGGATATCATCAAATACGCATGAAAGAAGAGGATGTGCAGAAGACAGTTACACTACAAGTACCTAGTCATGCCCTTTGGAGTATGCAACGCACCCTCCACCTTTCTAGCAGCCATGAATGACATCTTCAAACCTTATTTGTGCAGGTTTGTCTTAGTTTTCTTTGATGACATTTTGGTCTATTCTAGGAACCATGATGATCACATAGAACACTTAGCAAAAGTGCTAGAAGTGTTAAGAAGAAATTGTTTCGTCATCAAGCCATCCAAGTGCACATTCATGCAAAGGAGCTTGAATACCTCGGTCACATCATATCTGAAGATGGAGTGAAGGTAGACCAACGGAAAATAGGAGCCATGCAAACGTGGCCAACACCAAAAAATGTCATAGAACTTAGAGGATTTCTAGGTTTACAGCTACTACCATCGATTTGTTCGCAAATACGGCGCCATAGCAAAACCACTAATGGATTTACTAAAAAAGGATGGTTTCCTATGGATAGAGAAGAGTGAAGATGCATTCAAGTTGTTGAAGCAAGCTATGTGTGAAACCCTAGTGTTAGCACTGCCCGACTTCAACCAAACCTTTGAGCTTCACACTGATGCATGTCAAGATGGCATAGGTGCTGTCCTCAGTCAAGCCAGATGACCTATTGAATACATGAAGAAGGAATGGACAGTATACACCAAGGAGATGTTAGCCATCATCCATGCAGTCAAAGTATGGCGACCTTACCTTCTTGGGAGGAAATTCCTGATAGACAGATAATCAATGCTTTACTAAGAATAAACTTAGAAAGTAGAATAAACATAGCAGCATTTAGAAATATATTAGATACTGAAATTGAAAGATTAGAAGAAAGATTAGGACATCTAACATTAGACAATATATTTAGATATAGGATAGAGGTAAGAATAACATATTAAAAACAATAGAAAATTGGTTGAAACATAGTCTTGTAGCACCTAGATTATAAAATGACAGAAGCACAAAAAATAAGAGAATTATATAGTAAATATCCAAAATATGATTGGACAGTAGATTTTTTAGAAATTCCAGATTTAGATGACTGTAGTTTATACATAGATATGGTATATGGAGATGAGTATCCAAGAGTAGGAAATACAAAGAATAAAAAATATGAAATTGTAGAAAATATAAAAGATGTAGAATTAGTAATTAGGCAAGATATAAAAATAAATGTAGAAAAAATTGAAGACAAAATAATAGAAAAAGAAGATATAGATTTATTAGAAATTCTTAGAAATGGAATAAATACAGAAGATTATATTTTACCAATGGAAGAAGTAATCAACAACCCTTGAGAAGCCTCATGGAGCAGAAAATTACCACCCCGGAGCAGCAAAAGTTCCTTGTCAAGTTACTGGGTTATGAGTATGAAATAATATACAAACCAGGCAAGGAAAACTAGGTGGCAGACGCATTGTCAAGAAAGCAATGGAGGTCAAGCATTGTGGACAGCATGTGAGCCTAATGACGCATGCGTCACTGCCATCAGCGGAGCAGAGTGGAATGTATGGACAGAAATCAAGGAGGCAATGGAGATTGACCCTCAAAGCCAAGAGCTCACAGAAAAGATCAAGAATTTTGACCCTAAGGTTAGTAAATTCACCCTTAAGAACGGATATATTTGGCACAACCAGCAGGTATATGTACCAAACATACCAGGACTGAGAGGAAAGATCTTGAAGCACTTCCACAACTCACGGGAAGGAGGACATTCAGGATGGTTCCGTACTTACATGCGGATCAAGTTATTCTTTTGGTGGGAAGGACTTAAAGCTGAGATCAAAAAGCTAGTCCAAGAATGTGATGTGTGTCAGCGCACCAAACCAGAAGGCGGCAAGACAAAGGGGTTGTTACAGCCTTTGCCAGTACCAGGACAGGTTTGGGAAGACTTGACAATGGACTTCATTACGAGAATGCCCAACAACAAGGGTTATACGGTGATATTAACCATAGTGGACAGACTCAGCAAGAGTGCACACTTTGTGCCACTCAAGCAACCCTACACGGCAAAAGAAGTAGCCCAAGAGTTCATCAAGAATGTGGTAAGACTTCATGGCATACCACGGACAATGCTGTCTGATAGAGACACTGTCTTTATGAGCAAATTCTGCAAGGAGCTCTTCACACAGCTCGGCAGCAACTTGGTCACGTCATCCGCCTTTCATCCACAAACAGATGGACAAAGTGAGGTAACCAATCAAACTTTAGAGCAGTACTTAAGGTGTTTT
Organism: Xylocarpus granatum; assembly: GCA_019650275.1. Taxonomy (NCBI): domain Eukaryota; kingdom Viridiplantae; phylum Streptophyta; class Magnoliopsida; order Sapindales; family Meliaceae; genus Xylocarpus; species Xylocarpus granatum. The sequence goes on from BNST01000691.1 coordinate 153,109, forward strand.
TGCCATGATCATCAAAACAATTGGGAGGAGTACATACCATGGGCAGAACTGTGGTATAATACTACCTATCATGCGGCAATCAAGATGACACCATACCAAGCCATATATGGAAGAATACCCCCGGGAATGCCAAGTAATACCATGGGGAAAAGCAGCATACATGAAGTGGATGTCGCACTTTAATCAAGAGATGAGGTCTTAAAGAAACTCAAGCATGAGCTTGAGAAGGCAAGGGACCGAATGAAGAAACAAGCGGATAAAGGGAGGAAGGAAGTGGAATTTAAGGTAGGTGACTATGTCTATCTTAAGATCCACCCTAGGAGGAAAATAAAGGCTGGAAAGCCAACTACAGCAAAGCTGGCTAGGAAGTACTTTGGACCATATGAGGTAGTTGAGCAAATTAGAAAAGTGGCTTATCGCCTAAGACTACCGTTAAACTCCAATTTACATCTAGTGTTTCACATTTTATTATTGAGAAAAAAGATAGGAGATGTGAGACAAGTAAATGAGGGACTGCCCTGACGTTTTTAGGGAAGATCACCTTGGGCAGCACCCAAAGGAAGCATTAGGATTTCGCATAGTAAGCTATGGCTGCAATAGAAGACCAGTATGGAGAGTACTCATATTGTGGAGTCATTCGCCCAAAGATGAAGCAACATGGGAAGACTATGATGATATCCAGCAACGTTTCCCTAATTTCCACCTTGAGGACAAGGTGAGTCTCCAAGAAAGGGGGATTGTTGAGGACCTTAGGAGGCAAAGGGAGCATGAGCAAATGCGCGCGAGGCAGCCAAGCAGCAACAGGGCAGAATGTGCACGCAACAAGCCTGCATGCAGCATGCAGTGAAGCATTGGTGGTGGATGCCTTCCATGTGCAGTCCCTTCCCTTCCATTGGAAGTGCATGGCCATGGATTTGTAGTCGAACATTATCTTGCCTATGGTTTTAAGCCAAGCATTGCCTAAAACCACATCAAGGCCTGCCAATGCTAACACATGCAGTTCTACCTCTATCTTGACTCCTTGAGTCTGCATTGCTACTGCCTTGATAACTAGCACATACTTGAGCTTCTGTCTGCTTGCCACTCTTACTGCAAAGGGTGCAATCCTTTTTGGACATAACTGGAGTGTTTTGATCAGTTTTGTGTTGATGCAGTTATGGGTGGCTCCACTATCAATCAACACCAAAACATTCTTGTCACTTATGGCTGCGAACAACCTCATTGCAGTAGGCTTGGTGGTTGCCCCTACTGCATGCAAGTTGATTTTGCCTTCTTTCCGCATGATCCGGGGAGTGTACTGCCTCAGCTTCCTCCTCGCTATCCATGCGACTTTGGGCATTTGTGTTGGCAATGGGTTGCTGTCCAGAACACCTGACCTGTTGCATGGAATGTCTATCCAATACTATAAATACAGCCCATTATTTGTTAGCATGGATATATGCTCCAAATTTGTATGTTTTCATTCATTAATCAAGAATCAAGGTTAGCATTCTTGCTTCTATTCTTGTTTATATTTCGGTTATCTTTTAAGAGTTGTCTTGAGATAACTTGGGCTTAAGACAAGGTGAAGAGTTGTCTTCCTTCCTTAAGAGCTTAGGTTAAAGTTAAGAGTTTTCTTCTTCAACCAAGGCAAGTTGTGATAGGTTTAAGAGTTGTCTTGCCTATCCAACATATCTTTTATTCATTAGTTACTTCCGAAGGACAACTTAGGGGATGTAAGTCTAAGAAAAGAACTCAAGAATCAAACGGGACATAAGTTAGGAGAGGTTTTAGAAGTCATGCTAACCCCTAAGGTGTAGAAAAGTTGGGACAAGAAATCGAGACCCCAACAGTTTGTTAGTGTCCGGGACGAACTTTCGAGAGCGACCAAAACATTCCCACAGGCTCAGCATAGGCGTCGGGCGCGTTGGGCAATGCGCAGGATGAACTGTTAGGAGCAACCAGAACATCTGGCTGGCGTGGCAGCGTCATTAGGTGTATACATCAGTATGTGGGATGAAGTTCTTGGAGCAACTGAAAAATCTCCGCAGGTGTGTCAGAGGCGTTGGTTGTATTCAGCAGTGCGGGGGATGAACTTCTGCGTGCAACCAGAACATCCCCACTAGCACAGTAGAGGTGTCGGGCACATTAGGCAGTATGTGGGATGAACTTCTAGGAGCGATTGGGACATCCCCCCAGGCACAGCCAAAATCCTCGAACATATTCATCAGTGCGCAGGATGAATTTCAGGTGCGACCAAAAGATCCCCACAGGTGTGGCAGTGGCATCTAGAAGTGATATGCCTCAAGGATCTTCAATGGTGAATCAAGATCTAATGGGTATATTTTTTTAGGGGTTTTGTGGATGGAAAGAGGTGCAGGAATATGGTATAGTTGTTGGGTGGATGAAAATTCGTAATTGAAGTAAGTTATTGGGTCTGTAGAGGTGTTTTAAGGAAGCTGAAGGGTTATGTACGAATTTGAAGTGGGAATGTGATAGGGATAGCTTATGAAAAGTTTAAGAAGAGAAAAAAGAAATTTCAATGAATATCAAGAATCAAAATAAAGAATTAAAACTAGTTAATCAAGTTTGATAAGATCAGATCGCCACAAACAAGATTACTAGGTTGATTCGCCACACTCTAAGATAGAAAGAAGGAAGAGTGATAAGAATCGATAGATAATTCGCCACTAAACAAAGAATTTGTTTAGATAAGAATTTGGATGCAATTAAGCAAAATTCTGCTTATTCATCAAAATGTTTAATTACAAGCAATAATGCTGTATTTATAGTGATGACAGCCTTTCCATGTCTAACTTATACTAAAACGCCTAATTCATCTATGATAAGGATTCCTAAGTAAATAAGGACTACTAAGTCATCTAGATTTCTATGAGGGTATTAAAATTTTACTTGTAAAACCCTACTTGATCTCAAACTCCTTGCCTAGTGACATTTTCTGCTGCTGCTGGAATTCTTCTTGGCATGGATGTTCTTCGTCAATGAGGATTAATCTTTCTTGGATGATAGCAACTTCATTTCCATGATTGAGCACATCATCTTCCCCTTGTTGAATTGGATTTGCCCTCAAATCCTTCTCCTCAGTGTCTTTGAAATCATCTTCTAAGTAAGGAGAAAGGTCTCTGACATTGAATGTAGTAGAAACATTATAATCTCCGGGCAATTTGATCTTATAAGCATTATCATTCACCTTGTCAACAACTCTAAAAGGACCATCAGCCCTTGGCATTAGTTTTGATTTTCTTTGTGTTGGAAACCTTTCCTTGCGTAGGTGAATCCAAACTAAATCTCCTGGTGCAAATTGAATTTTGTTCTCCTTTTGTTTGCTAACCGTGCGTATTCTTCATTTTTCTTTTCAATTTGTTTCTTCACACTCTCATGTAGAGATTTAACAAACTCAGCCTTTTTGTTTCCATCAAAGCAAATTCTCTCTTTAATAGGCAGTGGCAACAAATCAAGAGGAGTTGTAGGATTGAATCCATAAACTATCTCAAACGGAGAATGCTTCGTTCCACTATGCACACTTTCTATTATAAGCAAACTCAACATATGATAAACAGTCATCCCAATTCTTTAAATTCTTGTTAACAATAGTACGAAGTAAAGAAGAAAGGGTTCGATTTACCACTTTGGTTTGTCCATCAGTTTGAGGATGACATGTTGTGCTAAAGAGTAGTTTTGTTCCAAGTCTTTTCCATAAAGTCTTCCAAAAGTAACTTAAGAATTTGACATCACGGTCTGAAACAATACTTTTGGGAATCCCATGCAATCGAACAATCTCCTTGAAAAATAAATCAGCAATATGTTGAGCATCATTTGTCTTGTGGCACGGAATAAAATGAGACATCTTGGAAAACCTGTCAACAACTACCATAACTGAATCCTTTCCCCTCTGCGTTCTAGGCAAACCAAGAACAAAATCCATGCTTAAATCTTCCCACGGTTGGTCTGGTACAGGCAATGGCATGTATAACCCTTGTGACATCTCCTTGCTCTTAGCTTTCTTACATATCACACATCTTTCTATGACTCTTTTAACATCTTTGATCATGGTTGGCCAATAAAAGTGTTCCTTGAGTGCCTCTAATGTCTTCTTTTCTCCAAAATGACCAGCTAAACCTCCACCATGAGTTTCCCTCACTAAGTGCTCACGATTGAACAATTTAGGATGCACAATCTACCTTGCTTAAACAGATAGTCATCATGTCGATAAAATCCTTGCATGGCTCCTTTCTTGCACTTCATCACGTAAGGAAAAGACTCTAAGAATTCCACCCATTTGGCATGCCTTCTATTTAGCTTGCTTTGCCCCTATAATCTTGTTGATTGCCCTACTATCCACACACATTCGCATGGTTCCATCCTTCTTTGGCACCAACAAAGCCGGTACGGAACAAGGACTCATTGATTCCCTAACATATCCCTTATCAATCAGCTCAGAAACTTGCTTTTGCAACTCTTTAGTCTCTTCTGGATTGCTTCTATAGGCTAGTCGATTTGGCAGAGTTGCCCCTGGTATGAGATCTATTTGGTGCTTAATTTCTCTGTTTGGCGGTAACCCTTTTCGGTATGTCTTCTGGAAATACATCAGCAAACTCCTTTAAAATTGCTTTCACTTGAGTCGGCAGAGTAACATCTCTATTTTGAGTTGCTTCTTTGACTACCAGAATAAAGCTTACTTTATTCTCCTTTGTTGACAAACAAAGTCTCTTTCTTTTTCTTCTCAAATTCAATTTTATCTTTCTGAATCTGTTGTGGATTAAGAGGTGCTAACACAATATTTCTACCATCCTTAACAAAGGAATATATATTCTTATAACCATCATGAAAAGCTATTCTATCATACTGCCAATGTCTTCCCAGTAAACGAGGACTTGCATCCATAGGGACGACATCACACAATACTTCATCTTTGTATCTACCAATTGAAAAAGACACGGCAATAGCTACTACTGACTTGCTAGGACCACTTTTCTCTACTGACTTTGCTATCTTCTTTGAAAGGGAAGTCGAATAAGTAGATGATGAATTGATATTTTTGGTAGAACCTGATCTGTACACTCCCCTCATTAGTTGTCTCTCCACCTTGATAGCAAGTTTAATCACATCTTGCAAAGAAACATATGGTTGCAATTCTGCCCTACTTGCAATTTCATACTTTAGCCCACCAAGGAACCTTGCAATCGTTAGTTCTTCTGGTTCTTGCAAGTTACATCTCATCATAAGCATCTCATACTCTTTGACATAATCTTCCACACACATGCCCCCTTGCCTTAAACTTTGAAGCTTAAAGTACAGTTCTTGTTTGTAATATTCTGGCAAAAATCTTCTCTCCATTAATCTCTTCATGACTCTCCAACTTATCACCTCACCTAAACCTTCTCTTCTTCGCCTAGTTTTCTCGTTTTCCCACCATAAATTGGCATAATCATTGAATTCAAGAGCTGCCAACTTGCACTTCCTTGGTTCAAAATAATCATAGTACTCAAATACCTTCTCTACTTTTTGCACCCATTCTAAGTACTCCTCGGGTGAACTTGTTCCTCGAAATGTCGGAATCTTTAGCTTAACATCAATTCCATTATCCCTGGTATTTCTTCTCTGCCATTGTCTCTCCCCAGCTTCATTATCTATTTCTGGCTCATCAAGCTCATCCTCTTTCATAATAATCAGGCCCTCTAGTTGCTCGTTGCCCTCGTCGTTCATGTCTTTTGGGTTGTTGCTGAATGGTATTCCTTTCCACGGCTTGAATTAAACGTCAATTTGCTCCCTCATCTCTGCTTGTTGGTGTTCAAGTGCTAGGATCTTAGCTTGATCCAAACTCAATCCTTTTGGAACAGGAGGAGTTGCTTCTTCTCCAGACATAATTCTTCCTAAAATTTTCGAGTGAATGAGTTTCTTGATTCAAAGAGGCTCTGATACCAACTGATATGCCTCAAGGATCTTCAATGGTGAATCAAGATCTAATGGGTATATTTTTTTAGGGTTTTTGTGGATGGAAAGAGGTGCTGGGGATATGGTATAGTTGTTGGGTGGATGAAAATTCGTAATTGGAGTAAGTTATTGGGTCTGTAGAGGTGTTTTAAGGAAGCTGAAGGGTTATGTACGAATTTGAAGTGGGAATGTGATAGGGATAGCTTATGAAAAGTTTAAGAAGAGAAAAAGAAATTTCAATGAATATCAAGAATCAAAATAAAGAATTAAAACTAGTTAATCAAGTTTGATAAGATCAGATCGCCACAAACAAGATTACTAGGTTGATTCGCCACACTCTAAGATAGAAAGAAGGAAGAGTGATAAGAATCGATAGATAATTCTCCACTAAACAAAGAATTTGTTTAGATAAGAATTTGGATGCAACGAAGCAAAATTCCGCTTATTCTCAAAATTGTTTAATTACAAGCAATAATGTTGTATTTATAGTGATGACAGCCTTTCCATGTCTAACTTATACTAAAACGCCTAATTCATCTATGATAAGGATTCCTAAGTAAATAAGGACTACTAAGTCATCTAGATTTCTATGAGGGTAAGCCTAATATATCGGGTTCCTACTCCTACTTAAAATCTTACTTGTAAAACCCTACTTGATCTCAAACTCCTTGCCTAGTGACATTTCCTGCTGCTGCTGGAATTCTCTCTTGTCATGGATATCCTTTGTTAATGAGGATTAATCTTTCTTGGATGGCAGCAACTTCATTTCCATGATTGAGCACATCAAGAAGTGTGCGGAATGAACTTTGGGAGCGACCAGAAAATCACTGCATGCTCAGCAGAGGCATTGGCTGTGTTCAGCAATGCTCGGGATGAACTGCTGGGAGCGACCAGAACTTCCCCATGAGTGTGGCAGAGGCGTGAGGCATGTTTGGCAGTGCACAGGATGAACTGCCAGGAGCAACTAGAACATCCCTGTGGGCACTGCAGAGGTGTTGGACATATTCAGCAGTGCTCAGGACAAACTCTCGGGAGCGATTGGAACATGCCCAAGGGCTCGGTAGAGGAGGTGGCTGTGTTTGACAGTGCTCGGGATGAACTTCTGGGAGCGACCAGAACCTCCCTGCCGGCGTGGCAGAGGCATTGGGTGCGTTCGGCAGTGTGCGAGATGAACTGCCTGGAGTGACTGGAACTTGCCCGTGGGCGCTGCAGAGGTGTCGGATGCATTCTGCAATGCTTGGGATGAACTCTCGGGAGAGATTGTAACATCTCCACGGGCTCAGTAGAAGAGGCGGCTGCATTCGGCAGTGCCCGGGATGAACTTCTGGGAGCGACCAGAACCTCCCCCTGGGCTGTGGCAGAGGCATCCGGCATGTTTGGTAGTGCACGGGACGAACTGCAGGGAGTGACTGGAGCTTCCTGGTTGGCACCGCAGAGGCGTCGCGAACATGTTCGGCAGTGCACGGGATGAACTGCCAGGAGCGACCAGAACATCCCGATGGGTGCTGCAGAGGCGTCAGATGCATTCGGCAGTGCTCATGATGAACTCTCAGGAGCAACCAGAACATCCCCATGGGCATGTGTGTGTTAGCAGTGTGTGGACATTCGGCAGTGCACGGAACGAACTTCTGAGAGTGATGGGAACATCCCCGCACGTGTGGCAGAGGCGTCGAGCGTGTTCAGCCATCTGTGGGATGAACTTCTGGGAGCGACCGAAAACATCCTTGCGGGTATGGCAGTGGGTCGGATGCATTCAGCAGTGTGCGTGACGAACTTCCAGGAGCAACTGGAGCATCCCAGCAGGCACAGCAGTGGCGTTCAGCAGTACACTGGTTAAACTTTAGAAGAGACTGAAAAATCGCCGTGGGCTCGGCAGAGGCATCCTACATGTTCAGCAGTGCTTGGGACGAACTTCTGAGAGCATCCCGTGCATCCCCGCAAGCATGCCAGAGGCTTCGGGCGCGTTGTGCAGTGCACAGAACCAACTTCCGGGTGCAACTAGAACATTCCTGCGGCTGTCGAGTGCATTCATGTTGGGATCCCGATTTTTTCCCCAACTTTTTAACACCTTAGGGGTCAGCACGCCTACTGGAATCCTTCCTATCTTGCTGTCCCATTTGATTCTTGAGTTCTTTTCTTATTTTATATCCCCTAAGCTGTCCTTCTGGGTTTAACTAATATATATAAAGATATGTTGGATAGGCAAGACAACTCTTAAACCTATCACAACTTGCCTTGGTTGAAGAAGACAACTCTTAACTTCAACCTTAGCTCTTAAGCAAGGAAGACAACTCTTAACCTTAACTTAAGCCCAAGTTATCTCAAGACAACTCTTAAAAGATAACCGAAAATATAAACAAGAATGTGAGCAAGAATGCTTACCTTTGATTCTTGATTAATGAATGAGAAAATAACAAAATTCGTAGCTTATTAGCTCCTCACAAATAATGGGCTGTATTTATAGTCCTAAGACAGCCTTATCCTAATTTAACTAGTACTTAGGTTCCTTATCCACTTAGGATATGTTTTCCTAAGTCAACAAGCTTTTCTAAGTCAAATAAAACATTATCAAGATAGACCTTATCCAAATGTTTCCTAATTCTACTAGGATTCTTGGTCTTTCTTGAATTTCTACCTAGACTAGAATTCCTACCTTATCTTGTATTTTACAGCAGCTGCACTTCCTCTTGCCTAATCCTTGTAGGACTAGGACTCTGAATGCATATCCTTCTGCCCTTAGAATTCTTCTTGTCGCGACTATCCTATTGCTACTGGAACTCATCATGAGTGTCCTACTGCTGATAGAACTCTTCTTGGCATGGATGTCCTGCTGCTGCTGGAGCTCTGCTTGGCATGGATATCCTGTTGCTGCTAGAACTCTGCTTGGCATAAACATCTTACTGCTGCTGGAGTTCTTCTTGATGCAAATATCCTTCTTCTGCTGGAACTCTTGTTGGCATGAATGTCCTTCATTGATTAGGAACGCCCAGGCCTCACTGCTGGGCTGCACACTTGCTGTTGCCAGGCTTGTTGTGCACATTTTCTGGCCCATGCTCTCCTTTGCTGCCCCATTTTCTACCCATTTCCTTTCCTGCACAGTTAGGTTATCAACAATCCCCCCTTCTTGAAGGCTCACCTTGTCCTCAAGGTGAAATATGGAAAACTCCTGCTGGATGTATTTATTGTCTTCCTAAACTTGTATAGGTAATGGCAAAGGTTGTAGCAATCCCTTGGTCTTGCCATCTTCTGGTTTTTTCATGGGCAAATGTCACAACTGCTGTTTTTCTTCTTACCTTTTGCCTTGAATCCTTCCGAACAAAAGTATAGCTTGATCTGCATGTAATGTCCTCCTTCCTATGAGGTTTGGAAGTGATTCAATATCTTTTGCCTTGGTTTTGGTGCAAAACCTCTAAGTTTTGTCTTTCTTTCTAACAAGTAGAACGGGAGAAGAAAAAGGGGAAGTGCTAGGTTGGATAATACCTTACTGTAGCATCTCTTCCACTTGTCTTTCAATCTCGTTCTTTTGGAAGTGTGCATACCAGTAAGGTGCTACATTAATCGCTTTGGTTTCATCGGTTAATGGGATGGCATCGTTGATAATGCCTTGAGGGTGGTAGTCCTTGTGGCTCTCCTAAGACATCTCCAAATTGCTCAAGTAGGTTCCTTACTCCTATTGGTATGTCTTTGTGTGTATGATGTTCGGCTGTGTTTTCCTCTTTTGTGGCCAAGAGAACCACAAAGCATTGTGCCCTCTTTCTGTATAGTTGTTCAAGGGTACTTACCTCACAATGATGTGCTGCATTGGTGGTGGATGCCTCCCACGTGCAGTTCCTTCCCTTCCATTGGAAGTGCATGGCCATGGATTCGTAGTCGAACATTATCTTGCCTATGGTTTTAAGCCAAGCATTGCCTAAAACCACATCAAGGCCTGCCAAGGCTAACACATGCAGTTCTGCCTCTATCTTGACTCCTTGAATCTGCATTGTTACTGCCTTGATAACTTGCGCACACTTGAGCTTCTATCCGCTTGCCACTCTTACGTCAAAGGGTGCAATCCTTTTCGAACATAGCTGAAGTGTTTTGATCAATTTTGTGTTCATGAAGTTATGTGTAGCTCCACTATCAATCAACACCAAAACATTCTTGTCATTTATGGTTATGAACAACCTCATTGCAGTAAGCTTGGTGGTTGCCCCTACTGCATGCAAGTTGATTTCGCCTTCTTCTGCATGATCTGGGGAGTGTACTGCCTCAGCTTCCTCCTCGCTATCCATGTGACTTTGGGCATTTGTGCTGGCAATTGGGTTGCTGTCCAGAACACCTGACCTGTTGCATGGAATGTCTGGATCTTCAGTGTTCAAGCTGCAACCCAAATAATCCTCATTCTGTCCAGGGAATTGAGGGTCTAAAACAGGTGCAGATGATGGCAGTTTGATCAATATTTGTTCTGCTATGCATATTTTCTGCTGCATTTTGATCAATGAATGGTCTAAAGGTCTGATCTCTTGCAACTTGTGAATCTGTCCGTGGGAGATCAGGAAGTCCTTCGATCTGGACAGGAATATGATTAGAAACTTTGTCTTCTGATCCAGGTTTAGCCAACAAGGCAGATTTGGTCCTGCATAGTCCTTGTTGGAGTATTTTCTGGTGGATAATTTGTAGAAGCATTGGAGTGTGCTTGCAATCTATTGTCATCAACTGAAATCGCTGGTGATGAAACGTCTTCACTTGTTCTCCAGATTGGCATCTCAGGAGGCGGAGATGAGAATTCTAAGATCTGAACTGGTGCAGCACTCTTAGAATTTGATGAAGGAAAGACTTGATTCCCATCAAACTCGCAGCAAATATTGGTGATGCTGGAGGAGCCAAATCTGTCCATCAATTCTTGTGTGAACCTTGTCCAGCCAATCCTTCTACCTTCTCGGCCATAGGTAGCCTTAAGCTGATGCCACCATTGGTTGGCTCTCCCGCATAGGTGACAGGATGCAAAATCAACCCTTTCACCCCTTCAACACCTTGTTTCTCAAAATAGAACTCAGCCTTGGAGATCCATTCGGTTGGATCCCCTTTCTCAAAGGTTGGGAATTCGATTTTTACCTTAGGCCTAGTGTAGTGGCTTGGGCTGTCGTAGTGTTGCCATTCCTCTCTCCTATTTGTCCGCCAACGTTCTGCCTCATGACAACTCTGCATTCTCCTTGGCTGCCATCCTGCTGGCCTTCGATCCAAGACCTCATTGTCGCTGTATTCATCATAGGGGTCATGGGGCTGGTGCAAATTTGGTGGCACCTCCCTTCTGCACCTTAGACTCATGTGCACTCTCCCCCTTTCTTGAGAGGGAAGCTGCTCATGGTGAAAATCTTCCTCCAAATGCAGCCTTCTAGGTTGCTGTGGCAGTATACTGCTCCTGGCTTTCTCAGTTTTGACTTGTTTTCCAGCCACTCTGGTGTGTCTCTCTTCAATTGCTCAAGAGAATGGATGATAGAAGATAATTGATGTTTGATATCACTTACCTGGTCATTGAGTAAGCGTCGGTTCCTCTCTAAGGTCAGAATTCTTCCAAAGTCCTCCTTAGTTCACTGTTGTAGTGAGGGTGAATGCTGCCTTGATGACATGGTGACCTTGCTGTCCTCTCAACTGGATGGTATTTCTGCTGCTGTCTCAACTAGAGCACTAATTTGTAGGGGTGATTGTGTTGATCTCTCAATGAGAGCACCATTTGTTGGTTGTGCTGATCT